>JAANYP010002776.1:0-217500 GCA_020465985.1 Centrapalus pauciflorus | reverse complement strand
TCGGTTCGGTCCGGTTCCGGAACCGTTTAGGGATGTGGGGAATGACCGGAAAACCGAACCGAAACCGAAACCGAACCGGAACCGGAACCGATTGGAACCGATTTTTGGTATTCGGTTCGGTTATCGGTTCTTATAATTCTTAATTTTCGGTTATCGGTTATTCGGTTAACGGTTCTGCGGGTTTCGGTTATATCGGGTATGGAACCAAGAATTCGAAAAGTCCATGACATGGATACCAAGAAAATTTAAAAACCCATGATAGGAATTGTGAAAAACAAAATATTATTTGATGGTTGTCTTCCTCAATCCTCACCATACCTAACACTTGGAAGAATTAATTGCATCGATCAAATCCACTTTGTTCTAAAAACAAGCAATTTTTAAAATACAATCAATAATTAAGAATATATCACTATATTTAAAGAAGTAATTCAGAATGATATTTTATCAAGATTTACATTCAATAAAACGTTAACCAAAAGCAATCAAGATTTGAAAATCCATTAGGAATTGTTCAGGTTGAAAATCCATACTTCACGTTGACATTCATAACAAAAATATTTTTTATTTGCAAAAGTATAATAGAACGTTAATCGTGTTTTTTTGTTTATATCTTGTTATAATATATATATATATATATATATATATATATATATATATATATATATATATATATATATTTTTTTTTTGCAAATTTTGGTTCTAATCGGTTCCATACCCGAAATACCCGTACCATAACCGAACCGGAACCGGAACCGTGTTACAATTATTGGTTCGGTTATCGGTTCTTACAATCTTCAATTTTCGGTTTCGGTTAAATCGGTTCCGGTTCGGTTCGGTCCGGTTCCGGAACCGTTTACATCACTAATAGCAACAATTGCTTGTTTCTTTTATCATTTATGATATAACATGTTTTAAAATTTATCTAAAATAATCATTTATCAATTTTGGTCCTTTTTCTTAATTTTTTATTTTTGATTTTGAATTTGAAATATTAATGATTTGATTCATTATTAAATATATTACTATTTTTGGGAAAAATATGCAAAAAACCATCAGAGTACAAAATTTTTTCGATTAAGTCCCCATGTTATTTTTTTTTTTTTTGATAAGTCTTCAAACTGCTTAAACCTTTTAAATTGGTCCCTTAACCTGGTATAACAAGTTAACATGCTTAAACTTATTTTGCAAAAACCATCAAAGTATAAAAATTTTTCGATTAAGTCCCCATTTTATCTTTTTTCCTTATAAGTCTCCGAACTACTTAAACCTTTCAACTTTTCGATAAATAAAACGAAATTTTTTTGAACTTTAAAAACGACGATGTTTATTTCAATGACAGAGCATGTCATGTTTGTCTAGACCAAAAGAAGTTGGTCTAGATCATAATTTTTAAATATATTTAACTAGTTCATTCCTACTAAACTTTAAACAATAAAAATGATCGTTTTGATTTATCACTTTGTTTTTTTTTTTTTTTTGCATCCTCGTATGTATGACGTGAGTGTCAATTGAAAAACCACTTAAATTGATAAAACAACAAATAACATGAGTTTTATCAAGTTAAGGGATTTACGTGGCAAAAAAAAAATTAGTCGAGGGATTTATAAGACAAAAAATTTAGTTAAGGGATTTATAAGACAAAAAATTTGGTATACTTAATTAGTTAGTTTATGCACCTTACTCTATGGATCAAAAAACCCTACCCTATAATGATAATCATGTTTAATTGGTTAAAAGTTCAATATTACACAAACTCCTAGAGTCAAAACATAAAAATTTGAACCATATTAAATTTGGTCCAACTACTTGGTCCAACTCCTTGAGTCAAGACATAATAAATTGAACCAAGTTTAATTTACTAATTACATATACATATTTAAATATTCATATAAATGTATTTAAACTCACCTCCAACAACACCACCAAACACCACCGTCAAAAACCACCAGCAAACCACTTGGAAAAACTCACCGCCAACAACCACCACTACTTGGAAAAACCGACCGCCAAGAACCACCGTGGTAAGGTAATATCTTTTTATTTTCTGTGTGTTCTCCTTTTTAATGCTTTGTTAATTTTTAGTATATTTACTTTAGAAAAAAAGGATATAATTAGAAATTTTGATAGATATTTAATTACTGTTTATTAGTTCATTAAATCGTAACATTTTATATTTAGTTATATTTTACAAGTTGTTCACAATTAAAATTTTAACTATTTATTCTTTTTATTTAAATATTAT
Organism: Centrapalus pauciflorus; assembly: GCA_020465985.1. Lineage (NCBI taxonomy): Eukaryota > Viridiplantae > Streptophyta > Magnoliopsida > Asterales > Asteraceae > Centrapalus > Centrapalus pauciflorus. The sequence goes on along the minus strand of JAANYP010002776.1, from coordinate 215,255 downwards.
GTTTTTAAATAGGGGTGCCTTTTAAATAATCATTAGTATTAGTATTAACTTAATAAGTTTAATAACTCACGTAATTAATATTAAAATAATTAGTATTAGTCAAAAATATTCTTTCTATTTAAATATTATGTTCTTTTTCTTACCCACGTAATTAGTATTAAATTAATAATTTTAATAACTCATGCTATATGCATTTTGTATTTATATTTATATACATTATTTTTAAAATTTAGGTTTTTAGAATATTGATTATTTTTTCATAAAGGCAGGATAAATGACGAGTATCTCAGAATTTCTCACGGAGCAAGTAAGATATTTTATTTTTTTATTATTAATATGCGTTTATATTTTTATAAAGAGTAAATTACAGAAACGGTCTCTGTGGTTTGTTCAAAGTTATAAAAACAGACCCTCAACTTGCAAAGTTGCAGTTACGGTTCCTCAAACCACTTTTTACATGCAGAATTGGTCCTTCTATTTCTAAAATTTTTAAAAATAACGATTATGTCCTTCTCGCAATTACAACTTTGATAATTTCAATTTTGGTCCTTTTTCTTAATTTTTTATTTTTGGTTTTGAATTTGAAATATTAATGATTTGATTCATTATTAAATATATTATTATTGTTATCAATTATACCTATTTGTTTTGTAAAATAAATCTATATTTATTTACTAAATTTTTTTTATTTATATACTTAATTAGTTAGTTTATGCATTATTCAATTTATTTACTAAAGATTTATATATTTATATTTTATTTGTTAATTTTATATGATTTGTATTTATTTTTAATATATATTAATAGTTTTATAAATAACCATATAATATATTTTTTAATTAGCTATATAGACAAGTATATATAAGATATAATTTGGATGTAGATTTGAATCTTATCTATTTATTAATATTTAAAGATGTAAGAAATAATATATTGTATTTATATTTTATATTTATTAATCTTTATAGATGTTAGAAATAATGAATTATATTTATGTTTTAGTTTTTTTTATTTAAAATAATATATTTTGTTATGTTAATAGGTTTTGATTTAAATTTAATATTTTATTTTTTTTTAATTTTAGTATTTTGTTATGCCAATACGTTTTGATTTCAATATAGTATTTTAATCGTTTTGATTTACAAGTTTGTACATTAATATGTTTTATTCGTTAAATTTTTTGTTAATTTTCACTTAAGTATTAACGTAGCAAACTTTTAAATCAAAACCAATAAAATAATAAATCAAAACGTGCTAACATAACAAAATATTTGAATCCAAACAAATAAAATAATAAATTTAAATAAAAACATATTAGCATAACAAAATAAATCAAAAATAATAAATCGGTAAACTTAATGAATTAGTAAATTTAAATCAAAATTTACATAAGTTCAAAATTTATTAACGTGATGAAATACTTTGATGGAAAAGTATAAATAATAAAATTATACAAATAGTTTTTCCCTCTATAAAAGATAAATAATAAATAAATTGGATACATAAAAAGATATATAAATTAACTAATTAAGTATATCAATAAATATAATTTTAAAGGAAATCAATATAGATTTATTTTATAAAATAAAAAGGTAATATCAATCATAATAATAATAATAATAATAATAATATATTTAATAATGGATCAAATCATAATTTATTAAACTAATATTTTAATTTTAAAACCAAAAATAAAAAATTAAGAAAATGACCAAAACTAAAATCACCAAAGTTATAATTGAAAGAAGGACAAAATCGTCATTTTTAAATAATTTAAAAATAAAAGAACAAATTCTACAAGTAAAAAGTGGTTTGAGTCCTTTTTCCTTCTCGCGAACCACGGAAGCCCCTAGCACCCAGAGGAGCATTATTGGGAAAACGGGGCATAAATAAGGGCTGGCCCGTCAGAAGTCCGATGCCTTCGCAAACGAAGTTCAGAATCAACAAGGGTTCGTAGAACGAAGGGAGTGTAGACCGTTACTGCAACTTTGAAAGTTGAGGGACCATTTTCACAATTTTAAACAAACCATAGTGACCAATTCTATAATTTACTCTTTTATAAATAACAGGAAATTAAAAAATTAACTGAAAAATTCTAATAAAAAAATTCTAATTCAAGACTAAACTAACAACAAATAGCCAAAACGGTCCAAACCAAGTCTAAGGAAAAATCTTTTGTTAAATTATAGGAAAAATGACACCAAATAGCTATGTACTTTTGAGTTTGTACATATTTATGTAGTGTACTTTTTTGTGCACATTTATGTAGCGTACTTCTAAAAGTGTTTCAATTAGGTAAATGGGTGACCTGATGACCGGTAACATCAGGTCACTCAAGTACCTAGTTAAAACACATTTAAAAGTTTGACTACCAAATTTACACAAAAGAAAAAATACGCTGCATAAACGTGTACAAAAAAAAGTTTGACTAAGCATGGTAACATGTTGTACCGGTCATCAGGTCACTCAACTACTTAAGAAACACTTTTAAAAGTTTGACTACAAAATGTGCACAAATAAAAGTACACTACATAAATGTACATAAATTTAAAATTATATAGTTATTTGATGTCATTATCCCTAAATTATATAAAGAAACCATATATATTAACCCTAAAAATGGTTCTGTAGTAAGACATCAGTTTGAAGCTACAATTAAGGAGAAAAAATTTCATATTATTTTTATCTCTTTGCCTCTTTAAGAGAAATTTACCAAGAAAGTTAATATAAAATACAAAATTAGACAATAAAAGTATTGTAAAAAATTTTAAGCCGAGAAATATAAAGTAAAATTCTATTTTGGTCGAGAAAAACATGAAATTCAAATTTTAAGCCAAGAAAAATAATTTATTTATTTTTACTAAAAAGGATCATAAAATTATAAATATACCTTCTTAATTGGTCATCAATACCTTTTTTTGTCAAAATTGAATCTCATGTTACCTTTCTTGGCTTAAAAATTTTTCACATTACCTTTATTGTCAATTCTTGTATTTTATGTTATTTTTCTTGTTAATTTACCCTCTCTATAATATACTCTTCTCAAACCTAAAGAAGTTATGTTAACATTATGGCTTAGATCTATAATTTGTATTGGAAAGACTATATTGAAATCCAACGACGAAGAGCCAAATTGAGAGTGCACACATCGAGATACTAGATTGAGGGGGTAACAACCAGATGGAGAGTGTAGTGACATAAGGGTGTAACAATGAAGAACCATATCGACGAAGCATCCAACTATGAATAATCTTCTGTCTCTATTAACCCCTCTCTTCACGCACCAGATTAAAGGGAACAAGTCAGGATCAAAGGTTCAGATTTATTAGCCATAAAGAGCAACATAGGTTCTTATACATATCCAATTCTTGTTAAGTTCTATCTATTAGGCTCTTGTTAATTTGAATCGAATGTTTTGATCTATCTTGTTAATTTCTTGCAAGAGTTGGTATATCAATCTTGTTGTGGAGAATTTATTGAATTTGTTCTTCATGTCTATATTTTTTTTTATCTATTTCTTGTGAGAATTTTAGGTTTATATTTTCTTTTTATTTTTTTTATTTTGATTTTAGCCAGAATTTAGATTTTTTAAATTTAATTAGAATGTGTTCTTCGTATATGATTGAAAGTGATTCCTCTCGTGAAGTTGATTATAATTCTAAATCTAATGATGATAACTTCATAAACGAAATGGTCTTTATTGTTAAAAGAATTCCATTAAGCCAGCGAGAAACAACAAGCTCATCAGGATTAAGGAAGGAGATGTATGATCCCAAGCAATTTGAGAAAGGAGCTTTAAGCAACAAATAAGAAGAGATAAGTTAGGCCGAAGAACAGACAAAGAATAAGACTTGTTCAAATGTGGCAAAGTTGGTCACTTTGCAAGAAAGTGCACGAAAGTTATTAAGAATGTCGAATATTATAAAACAAAGCTACTCTTGGCAAAGCAAAAGAATAGGAAAAAGTTTAACGGTAGAAGAGGATGACTGGCTTGAGCTGACTGACTCTGATGAATAAGACACTCATGCACATTTTTTCTTGGTCACTGAAAAAAAGGAGACAGTTGATGTTTCTAATAAGACACTCTGATGAATAAGACACCTATGCAACACCCGTATGAAAGTCAGTACCATCTCGTTAAGGACAGGTTTTCTTGTTCATATGTCAAGGGCTGGTAAGGTTTTGCGTGTTGTATCGAATTAAACCACATGCTCCACCGCTTGTGCAGGCCCGCGTCAATTCCTTTGAGTTTCGGTCTTGCGACCGTACTCCCCAGGCAGAGTGTTTCACGCGTTAGCTGGGCCCCTAATCCGTGTAGACCAAGGGCGGACTCTGGTGAAGATGTTGCTTTTGTATGTTTAATTGTGTCACACCTTGCGTTAATCATGCAATAATAATCTCACAAAATAAGTAATTACCATAAACTTCATAATAATATAAGCACTGGCATAAATCTAAAACAGAATAGTACAATGTTGTCTTACACTACACATGCTACAAGGTTACAAGTCTAAATTTGCTAATACATCACAACATGAAATATAAAATAACTACCCACGTCCCAAAGCTTATTACAAGGCAAAATATCGCAAGCTGATAGTGTGCTAAAGTCCTCTGGGTTGATCAGATAGTAGACCTATGAAGAAGGTTCAGCTTTGTCTTCACTTTTGCCTGTGAAAGATGTGATGTAAAAACCATAAGCGAATGCTTAGTGAGTTAATAAGATTAATCATGATGCATGTATGTTATGTGGGAAAGTATGAGAAGTAAATGCCTTTTGGAAGACTGCACCAGATAATGCGGTTACACTATTGAGACATCACACCTTAAGATAGGAAATGCTACCACTTGTAACTAATCACAATAGATTATCAGTCCGTGATTCGAGGCTAGCTTTTTGTACCACAGATGATCACACCGTGAGTAGTAGTTAACATCATAATGCTCATAATAATATGTAAATATTGTTAAAATGCTCAAGTTATTGCTTAAGTAAGGCAAGTTGAATTAAAGATGCTGAATAACTAGGTAAATAGATGCACAATCAAACATGTTAATAGAACCTCTATAAGATCTTGTTGATTCGGGCACAACCTGTACCTCAGTGTTCGCGATCACTCATATAAGCTCTACCGAGGATCAATGAAAGCATATATAAATCAATGTATGTCTCAATTATATAAAATACACATAATAATATGTTACTCACGGTACTGATATGCTGGAAATGTTGTCTATTAATGGCTTGAATATACTCTGAATTGGTTACACTGGCTTAATAAGGTTTTAATAAACATTGAAGGCTTTGACACACTTTAAACAAGCTTTATATATCTCTGACACTTAGATTTGACATGATCTGTTTAACACTTTAATCTTACATATGGATAGCTTACCATATGTTATTTCATGTCTGGTGTACATAAGATGTCTGTATTTGACAAATACATAGTGTAAAACAAATTAATACAACTATCTAGATGTATAATATGCCATTTTATGTTTCTTTAGCTATTTATTGCATTCATAACTTATTTTGTTAATCTAGTCTTTTCTTAGTATTTTATACTTAAATTAATATTGTTTCAAGGATAAATTATAAACTTGCAATTATAAGAAAGCATGATCCGTAATTAAAATAATATTGCATTCATAACTTATTTTGTTAATCTAGTCTTTTCTCAGTTTGTCGTAAGTTCATCGCAAAACCTTGTACATTATAATTTTTTCTTATTTTAATTATATTCCGTCGCGATTCCGTCCCAAACAGTGATGGAAATTTGCGACGGAAATATCCATCTCCAATTTGCAACGTATTAGCGATGGATTTGAGAAGGATTTCCCGGTTGTCGCAAATTCATCGCAAAACCTTGAATATTATTTTTTCTTATTTATATTATATGTATATTTTTTGTTTTAAACATGATTCACGCACAAAGAAGGTAATATAAAATCAAAGCATATATATGTGGCGAATTGGGTCGAATCCGTACCACAATACATGTTCATATGTTTATATCCATATGTTAGTCAGTGTTTCATTTATATTGAACATGTCTATATACTCATAAAGTTAATCACACACCAATTAGTATATATATCAACGAATGTATATAAATGCATAATTAACCATGCATGTGTGTTCATGTCGTATGACATTGTGTGTGTGTAAAATGACATTAAAATGAAAAAAAAAAACTGTTCAAATTCCTCGCAAATCAATAGAAAAATTGCGTTAGATTTGCTACGAAATATTGAAATTTTGTTTCTTGCTTTGTTTTAAATGAGTATTATGCACAAACAAGCTAATATAAAATCAATGTGATAATTCATATTTCATGCAATTCAATCACATCTAACAACAATTATAAACAACAAAACAATTCAATCAATACAATAAGTCGTATGATTAAGAGAGAAAGAAATTACATTGAGGTTCATGGCTTTCTTGCAAAGCACGATTCTACTCTCTCAACATTCATGCGTGAATTCTGACTTTTTCTTTCAACCGTCACTCAACAGTGCACATACCATTCCTATTTATACTTAATACACAAGTATTAAGTATTTACAAAAACAACCCATAAACTATTTCTTATTTACAATTAGATCCCTGAACTTACAAACAATATAATTGTTTTTATGCCTATTAGTATTTGTACCCAACAATCTCCCCCTTAGAGATGAAAACAATTTTTCATTTAAAGCCCAAGTCAGGAACTTCAATACTTTTCTCTTTTCTTCTCTTTCATATTTGAATCTTCAGATAAAATTTCTTCTTTATTTGTCTCTCTCTGATCTTCAAATCTCTTCTTCTCAGATCTTCTCTTTTCTTATAAGCACACTCCCCCTTGAATCTTAAATATCTTTTGAATCTCTCCCTTCATCAATTATCTTGAGAATGAAATAATGTCAGTCAGCTTTAGAATGAAAGCATGACCTAATGACCACCATCTCCTTTTAATATCCCTCTCATTAATATTTTACCTCTGCTCGACCCTGTCAGTGATAACTGACACTTCTCAACTAATAAACCTAAAGAACCCTCACTGTTGGTACACCCTGTGTGACGATAGCAGTCTAAGCGATCTAACATTTTGGCTTAAGTAATACTTAAAGTATTGAGAATTAACGAGTGTTTGATATATATGTTTATATATGTTTGACAGTTATTGATTGTATGTTTGAACTTGATGTTATGTATTACAAGAAGTTCAAACATAAAGTTCAAAGATAATTTCAAGCATAAGCTGAAAACATAAGTTTCTACACTAAGTTAATTATTTGAAAGAGTAAATTCGAATTCTCAAAGGACTAGGATTCGAATCTAGGTCAGATTCGAATAAGTCAATTAGGCAGATTCGAATGTGTTATGAGGCAGATTCGAGAGTGTCAGTGAGGACAAACTCGAATGGGCCTTGGGCCGGATTCGAGTTTGGCCTATGACAGACTCGAATTAGCCTCTATAATTAGGGATAGACTCGAATAATTATCAGACTTTTTGCAGAATTCGAGAGTGATTAAGCAAAAGGCGATTTCGAGTTTATCATCAGTCTTAGCATTGTTTCGGAGAGAATCTTCTAGTAGGTGCGTTCTTGTGTAGTTCGTACAGCTCGTTGATAGTCTCCGTGTTCTTGGTGAGAGTTGTTACCGTCTACCCGTTAACGAGGATTCCGCACTCGTTGACGGTTCCGCGTCTAGATAGATCTGTGTTAGGTAGACCTTACAAGTGGTATCAGAGCCTACGGGGTGTTCTTGGTGTTCTTCGTGTTCATCTAGATATATCCTAGGTTTCTTGACGCTTTTGGACGATTTTTCTCTCATCTTCGTGTTTTTCGTGTTCTTCGAGCTTAGCAAATAGTCATCCGGGAAATACTTCGTATTTTTTCACGTTTTTGATCGAAATCAATATTTTTCGTTGTAAAAATATTGATTTAATCTGCAAAACGTAAAGAAATCGAAGTGTTAGCCGTTTTTCGAGTTTGCGGCGCTCGAATCTGTTAGGAGTAATTAGGGTTTCTCTTACTTTCGAGTCTAACCAAATCCGCTCCTTTCGAGTTTGATACAGAGTGCTTCGAATCTAATTTGAGTTTGTGCTAAAGTCGATTAGGATCTCGAGTTTGCTGTCATTCGAGTTTGATTCGAGTTTAGACTATATTCGAATAGGGCTTCGAGTTTACTGAGTGTTCGACTCTGCCTTGACCTTCGAATTTGAGAACTTTCGAATCTGTCATCAATTTCGAATTTAATTGAATTTCAACACTTAATCGAATTTAATCCCAAAAAGATTTAAACAAAATTATATTCGAATCTACCTAGATTCGAAAGAATTGGCTTAAGTTAGTTTCGAATTAAATTAATTAAGTTACAATTCAATTCCCTTTTGAAACGATGTCAAATCTTCAAAAGTTTCTAGAAATGGATCATGAGGTCGGGAAGGCAAATACTCCGCCTAAGCTGATGAAACTCGAAGATTACTATTGGTGGAAAGATCGGTTTGCCGATTTTGTGCGTTTCAATGACATGCGCATGTGGGTATGTATTGACGAAGGATACATTCCACCTATTTCTGAAGTTGAAGGCCGTCAGAGAGTCTTATCATACCAGATGATGAAGGAGGATGATAAGAAACTGTATGAAGCCGAGAACAGAGCTTTCTCGATTATTCGAATGGCTTTGCCTCAAGATATACTACACACATTCCGGACTCAAAAGAAATCTAAAGAACTTTGGGAGTCGCTGGAAAAGAGATGTGAGGGTAATCCGAGGGTTAGAAGGAAGCGCATGGAGTTGTTGAAACAGCAGTTTGCTATTTTCAAGGCGTTAAAAGATGAACAGCTGGATGATACCATCACTCGCTTTTATCATCTGTTGACGGAGCTTGAAAGTCATGGGATCGAGTATAATGACACTGAGAAGAACAATAAGCTTCTTGATGCCTTACCAGCCAAGTGGGCGATGTATGTGGCAATGATAAAGCTTAATGAGGACAAGTATTATACCCAATCATTGGAGGATATAGTGGGAACGTTGCGAGCTTACCATTTCGAGCTACTGAAGGCCGAAACGGATTACGAACAAGTCCAGAATCCAGCGATGTATTTTGGAAAATCAACAAAACCTTCAGCGACAGCTGATCTGAAGACTGCTACAGCGTTTTTCACCGGAGAAACATCGTCACCAGCAGAGACTGATGACACACTGAACAGAGTGTTCTTAGGATTAGGAAGATCGAAAGAACAGCAGCCTCAAGCACCACAGGCATCAACATCTCAGGGCTATTCTAAGATGCCCATGAGCGCTAAATCGGCCGAGGAACATTTGAACTTGCTTGCATCATTTGTGGCTGCGTACGGAAACCGTGTTCAGGGGAAGATAAACGATCCTGCTCTCTGGGATGAAGACTATGATCAGGTCGACCCTGACGATCTTGAGGAGATGGACCTTAAATGGCAACTGGCCATGGTAACCCAACGGGTTAAAAGATTCATCAAACGAACTGGGAGGAATCTGACTATGAACAATAAGGGGATTGGATTTGATAAGTCCAAGGTCAAGTGCTACAATTGTCAAGGTCTGGGACACTTCGCCAGAGAATGTCAGAGACCGAAGGTAGATACGTACCAAGGGCAGAACCAGCATCATGGACAGTTTCAGAATCAGTCCCAACAACGATACCTTCCGAGTTCATCTGCCGGTCAAGCCAATCTAGCTGGTCTACTTTCAAATGTCACATCAGACAGACAGTTGGATGGTACCTATGACTGGAGCTCACATCCGGAATCAAATGCTCGGGCTTTTATGGCTGAAGTCACGGAGAATGGATGTGAAGGGGAAGAGCAGACCACAAGGGACAGCAGTCCGATGTGGGTGGAGAAGACGAATGATCAGACGCTTCTGGAGTTTGCCGCTCAAATGGCCAACATGGAATCCGATAACACAAAGGTTAGTCTGCATTACTCTCTTTTTCATGAATTATGCATGTTGTGTGTTACTTCTAACGATAGGTTAAATCTAGTCTTAGAATCACATAAAACCATAACTGCTCAAATTGAGTCTTTAAAAGCTGATAACGCTAGCCTAAATGACATTAAGCAAGATCTTAAGGACAAGCTTAAAGCTGATGCTCAAGATGTCATAGTTCTAAAAGACAAGCTAAGTGAGCAATGTGTTAGATCAGAACTAATGTATGAGCATGTAGAGGCCTTGACTAAAGATCTTAAGACAAAAGAAGTTGAGCTAGCTGAAACTAAGGTGAAGGTAGCTGAGGCGAACAGTAAGCTAGAGAAGTTTAGGAATTCAAGCCTGAACCTTGGGAAAGTTTTTGATGCTCAACGCCAATCTAAAAAGCCTGTAGGTCTAGGATTTCATGAAATTCCTCCTACTTTTAATGCAAACTACGTGCCTCAACCTCAGGAGAAAACTGACAAATCAGTAGACTTAGAGGACATACCTGCACCTATATCTGAGCCGGTAAAAGAAAATACACCTAAGGTGACTGATACAACCGTCAAGGTTAAGAAAGTCAAATTTGTGTCTTCCTCCAGTGAAACACCTGCAGGAAAACATAAAATTGATTTTAATGATCAGGACGATGAACAAGTCGCAATAGATTCTCAAAAGGACCAAGACACTAGTGAGACACCTAAGTCTAAGGGAACACACAGGAAGTCCATAGATAAGATGTCCTGCTTTAGATGTCATGAAAAGGGGCATGTTGCTTCTAACTGTCCGCTTAGGAAAACTGAAGTTACACCTAAGACAGGGAAGACAACACCAGTTAAGCCCTCAACCAGTGTGGCAAGCACTAGTAGTTCTCAGAGTACCGAGAAAACTGTGCAGGTTACACCAAAACAAGTTGTGAAACAAATACCGGTAAAGGTTGGACCAAAGGAAGTGGTTAGGACTCATTCACCGAATCGAGTCGTAAATCAATCTAGGTCTGGACCTCAACAACAATATAGGAGCACAACACCTAGCAGAGCATATACTCCAGTTAGGTCACACACTCCTATTAGACATCACACACCGGTTAGAGCTCAGGGATCTCAATCTGAAATGCAATATAATAGGAATTATTCAAGAGCTCCACAACAAATACCTACTCAAAGGCAAAGAGTGAATTTACATCACACGGCACCACAACAAACTCCGGTTCAACGACCCAAGTCACCTGAAAGGCGAGATGGGTATTTGAAAGAGTTTAAGTATGTGGACGAGAATGGTATAACCAAGTCAGTTATGGCTTGGGTTCCCCGTGATAACTAACCTAAGATCTTTCATGTGCTGGAGATTACCACAGGTCCAAACAACAAATGGTTCGTCGACAGTGGATGCTCCAGGCACATGACAGGGGAAAGAAGTCTCCTTACAGACTTCAAGGGTGGGAATCGGGGATTTGTATCATTCGCGGGAAACAAGGGAGGAAACATCACGGGTACTGGAGTGGTCACTAATGGGACGATCAAGTTGGACCAAGTTTATCACGTTGATAAACTGGTTCGCAATCTCATTAGTGTATCTCAAATCTGTGACAAGAAGAATTCAGTGTTGTTCACTGACACTGAAGCGTTAGTGCTAAAACCGGGATTCAAGATTCCTGAAGAATGGGTATTGATGCGGGCACCAAGGAAGAATGACTTGTACATGCTTTATATGAACAAGCCGGAGACTTCGATGGGGCCAATCTGTTTGTTATCCAAAGCTTCGGAGACGGAATCAGTGTTGTGGCACAGACGCATGGCACACTTGCACCTAAGAAAAATGAACTATATAACGAAACATGGATTGGTGCAAGGTGTGCCTATGAAGAGCTTTCAGTTCGAGGACAAGTGTTTACCATGCAAGAAGGGCAAACAACATAAGAAGACACACAAGTCCAAGACGCAGAATTCCATAACCTCTACATTCGATTTGTTGCATATGGATCTCTTCGGACCAATCAACAAAAGGAGTATAGGAGGTAGTTGGTATTGTTTGGTTATCACCGACGATTACTCACGATTTTCTTGGGTTTTCTTTCTAGGTACAAAGGACGAGACGACTTCTAAGCTCATCGGGTTCTTAGACCAAGTCGAGAATTCCTATGGAACACGGGTTAAAAGGATACGAAGTGATATTGGAACTGAGTTCAAAAACACTGTAATTGGTGTATATTGCCTATCAAAGGGCATAATGCATCAATTTAGTGCACCATATGAGCCTCAACAAAATGGGGTGGCCGAACGTAAAAACAGGACATTGATTGAGGCAGCTAGGACTATGCTTTCGGATTCAAAGCTTCCTACCATGTTTTGGGGGGAGGCAGTGAATACCGCATGTCATATTTTAAACCGGGTCCTAACTGTCAAATCTTTGAACAAAACCTGTTATGAAATTTTGAATAAACGGCCACCTAATTTAACTGGATTCGAACCGTTTGGGTTACCATGCACTTTATTGCGTACAAAACATCAACCGAAGTTTGGTGAAAAGGCTGACGAAGGATACTTCCTAGGTTATGTGCCGAACTCACCAAACAAACGGGTTTTTAACAAAACAAATGGTACAGTGAAAATTGTGTATAACATTGAAGTCACAAGTTATAAACATGAACCGCAAACAGGTCCGGAATGGATATTTGACTATGATAAATTATTTGAGTCATTTAACATTCCTTTAGATGATAATGCAGGTACAATCGAAAAGGACATGGCGACGTTGCACCTGAATGACGATGGCCATACCTTTCCGAGGACTACATTTCAATCCACATCCGAGTCTACTTCGACTGAAGATGGATCTCCAGAAGTCGCTGATCCAGAAGCACCTACAACTGAGAATCAGACTCAGGAAACAAATTCCAACTCTGAGGAAAATGTCCATGAGGAGGAAAATGTAGAATCTGAGGCTGTTCCCCCATTAGGTGAAATAGGATCTAACTTAGGAGATAATCTGAGAGTTGATGAGATAGAGACCTCTAGGATCAACAAGAACCAACCTATAGAAAGCATCATAGGAAATCCTAACGAGGGTGTGAGGACTAGGAGTAGTTTAAATAACAACACTGTGTTGTTGTCGATGATAAACGACTCCGAGGCATATCATACTTGTCTCTATTCTTGTTTCATCTCGCAAGTAGAGCCAAAAAATGTGCAAATGACACTTAAGGATAACTCCTGGGTTGAAGCGATGCAGGAAGAACTCTCTCAGTTTAGGAAACTAGAAGTGTGGGAGTTAGTTCCATTACCTCGAGGGGAAGTTGCCATAGGAACCAAATGGGTTTTTAAGTGCAAAAGAGACGATCGGGGTATAGTCACTCGCAACAAGGCTAGGTTAGTTGTAAAAGGTTTCAACCAAGAGGAGGGAATCGATTTTCTAGCTTTTGCTTCCTTCAAGGGATTTAAGGTCTATCAACTAGATGTGAAGAGTGCTTTTCTATATGGGAAAGTGAAGGAGCTGGTGTATGTAGAACAGCCGCCCGGATTTACAGATCCAAAATATCCTGATAGAGTATATCGTTTAGATAAGGCTCTATATGGATTGCATCAAGCACCAAGGGCGTGGTACGAGACTTTATCCAACCATTTATTAGAGAACGGGTTTGAAAGGGGTAGGATAGATAGTACGCTGTTCGTTAAAAGAAAGGGAGATCATTTCATCTCTGTACAACTGTACGTCGATGATATCATTTTTGGATCATCAGACGAACAAATATGCAAAGATTTCGAGAAGGTGATGAAGTCGAAATTCGAGATGGGTGCAATGGGAGAGTTAAATTTTTTTTTGGGGTTACAAGTTGACCAGAAGAAGGAATGGATGTTTATCCATCAGACGAAGTATGTCTATGACATATTGGAATGCTTCGGGATGGAAGGAACGAAACTGACTGCCCATTTCAGCACGCCGATTCAAGTGAATCACAATCTCGGACCGGGTACTGAAAGTGATGCCGATGTGGATCCGACGTTATATCGGGCCATGATTGGATCACTTATGTATTTAACTGCTTCAAGACCTGACATTATGTTTGCTGTGTGTATTTGTGCTAGGTTTCAATCTAATCCGAAGGAGATGCACATGAAAGCTGTGAAGCGGATTCTACGATACCTCAAGTCGAAACCGAAGCTGGGACTTTGGTATCACGCGGAGGGAGATCTAGAGTTGGAGGCGTTCACGGATTCTGACTACGGAGGATGCAGCTTGACGCGCAAATCAACAACTGGAGGTTGTCAATTCCTAGGAGGGAGACTGGTATCCTGGCAATGCAAGAAACAGACGTCGGTAGCCGTATCAACGTGCGAGGCCGAGTATGTTGCTGCTGGTAGTTGCTGCTCACAGGTTCTGTGGATACAACAACAATTGCGAGATTACGGTTTGTCTTACACTCAATCTCCTATTAGGATAGACAATCAATCTACAATTGCTATAACTAACAATCCAGTTAAGCACAGTAAAACAAAGCACATAGACATAAGACATCATTTTATTCGTGATTGTGCTGAAAAGAACTTAATCAAATTGGTAAAAGTGGCAACGAACTATAATAATGCTGATTTATTTACCAAAGCATTTGATAAATGACGGTTTGAATATTTAATTCAACTAAATGGAATGCGCAACCCAGAGTAATTTGACCTTAGTGGTAGTTTATTTCCTTTTATAGCTGTAGTATTTTTTTTCTGTTTATAGTAAGTCTGCTAAATTATGATAGTTTCTATTTTTAGTAAGTTAGTAGGTTATCTGCTTTTATTGCTATTTCTTATGAAAAACAAAAGAAAAAAGAAAGAAAACCATAAAAATTAAAAAAAAAAGAGAATATCAGAAAAGGAGTTAAGTCTTAGATGCATAGGTTCAAAGTGACGAAAATTAGCAAAGTCGTTACAAACTCTAAGTGTTTAGGCTTTCACACATAATGCACCTAAAATTCTAAGTGTTATACTTTATTTTAGTTTGATGTGTTGGTAGGCATAATACATATAGGGAGTCTCAAGGCTAATAAAATATTCAAGAAAAAGTCAAACGTGTCACTAACTTAGATGTATGACCAATCGGTCTTAATTTTTATGTACAAGACATACAAACTTTGAGTCTAAATGAGGTATGCAAACTTTCTGGGGATGTATAGCAACATCAAATACATCTTAAAATGGAAAGAATAGAAAAATCATATAAAATTGAGAGTCAAAAATATGTAACTCTGTTGTACGTAAGTACAGACCTGTTGCCTCTGTTTTGATTCGGGTTAGCAAGATAAGTCGCTTTGTTGTACGTCGGTACAGACCTGTCACCGCTGTCTTGCTAGCTTTAAGAATAAACCTTAAGTCAAACTAAGACACTTTGTTGTATGAAATACAGACCTGTGTCCGATGTTTGTCTTTTAAAGGAAGTTTGCTAATACCAACAAGTTAGAATCTTTGTCTGTATGCCTTGATCATAAAATTATGTCTATGTCTGAGTCACGTAAGATAATTTCATGATAAATAAAAATGCCAAGGGATATTCCGACATGTAGCATGTTTAAAGGGGTAAATACCAACAATCGGCTAAATGGGTATTTCACGACAAACAATCAAAGGAATCAAAAATTCCTAAGTGTGAAAGTTTAAGTACTGAAAGTGAGTATCTGATACCGCTATCTGATTGAACCTTTTATTTGACTATACTCATCAAAAATATTTTGTTTAGCGTTTAGCATAGATTGTAAGTTGTAATAAATGCAGTTTAAGTCTAAGTTAAATTTTTGGTCAAAACTTTAAAAATTTTATTTTTACTTATTTTTATTTTATTTTATTTTACCTTAGTTTATTTTATTTTTATTTTTATTTTTATTCTTCTTAGGAAAAAGGTCAAAAATAACTGAGCGTGCATTCACAGTTGAATAAAATAAACACTGCGTGAGAAGCTTGTGCTTAGGGTAAAGGATTTGGCATAGTTTATTCCGTTACACATAACGTTGAAAAGGTTGAAAAAGTTGAATTTATTTCAAAATTTTCGAAATTTTCTAAGTGTTTGGGGTAATTCGAGTTTAGGTCAAACTCGAAATTGGCTGATCTCGAATCTGTCAGTAGATTCGAATCTGTCATTAGACTCGAAGGTAGGTGTTATAAATAGGTTAACAGTAATTGTCATTACTCTATCTGTTTTCGAATCTGTTCCTCGAATCTATCTGGCGAACTCGAATCTATTTCTCTCGAGTCTACCGTTTTCACTAAGAACCACTATTTGTCGAGTTTCTTGCTCGTGTGTTCGATTCTACTGATACATCTAGGTATAAACAACTGGGTTGTACAAGATTCAAGTAGTTTTATACACCATTTAAGCCAAAATCACCAATTTTTGAAGGTTTATTGGTCGAAATCGTGTTTTTCAAAATTCCAAAGTTTGGACCGGTAAAGAGTCAAATTAAAGGCAAATATCTGTGATTAGAACCTAGTAGGACTAATGAATGTGATTTTCTAAGCTCAAAATGGTTAAAATCATAGAGTTTGGTGATGATATGGGCCGACGAGTTCGAATCTGTTCCTGACCAGTCTCGAGTTTGTCAGTAAACTCGAGAAGGTCATTAGATTCGAGTGTGCAATCAAACTCGAAAAGGGGTTTCTTCGAATCTGTTTATTCGAATCTGTCATTTTGTTTGAATTATTCAATTTAAATTTAATTAAACTTGTAGAAATTCATTTGTGTTGGATTTTGTACTTAATCAAGTTCAAAATAAAACAAATTTGAATTTAAGCAAGTTTATTGAGTTTTAATAATTCTAATAGTTTATCTATTGTGCAGATATGGCTGATCGAGTATTCATGCCTAAGCATAAAATGGTCATTCCCCCCGACCATCATATCCCTGAGGCGCAGGGTTTCCGTCAGATGATGGATTTCCTAGTGGAATCTAGGATTGCGTTTGCATTGTCCCATAACATCCAAATCGTGATTCCATATGTACGACAGTTTTACGAACATCTGCAAGTTGATTGTACCGTCACCCCAACTGTGCTAAGGACAAGGATAGCAGGACAGCCGTTAGTGTTTTCTGCTGATATGCTACGTCAGGTTCTTCAGCTGGGATCCCAAGAGGAAGAAAATGGGCCTATAGACTTTCCCTTAAGTATTAGGCAGGCAGCTTTTCTGAGGATGGGTTACAGTTTGGATGTTACTAAAACATCGTATATGAAGAGTGGGCTAATAGGTCAATGGAGATTTTTGGCGCATGTGTTTATGGTCTGTTTTGCGGCCAAGAAAGCTGGATTCGATTATATTGTCTCGAAGATCCAATCCGGGATGATCGCTTTAGTTTATAATCGGCGCTTCAGCTTTTCAGAGATGTTTTTCTCGGAATTCGTTCATCAAATCACGGCTCCGGAGCAGCAACAATTTCTCCTATATCCTCGTTTCATAATGATGCTCATCCGACACTTCTTGCCTAATTTGCCGCAGCTAAATGAGATTCAGAGTGTAGCGGTGATTGACAAAAGGATTTTTGCTGATTGTTCTGCGCATAGAGGAAGGTTGACAGTTCCGGTCGAGCGACCGTTGTTTGGGGCTGTAATCGACAGGAACTTTGAAGCACCGGAAAATGCCAATTGGGCAGGTGAAGTGGAAGTTCAACTCAGACAACCACAACAACAACGACAACAACCGCGTCCTCAGCAACAGCGGAGATGCCAAAGAGCTACCACGAGTCAAACTCAGGCAACTAGGCCTTCTACAAGTCAACAGCAAGAGGTACAAGAGGCAGGGCCTTCAAGTACACCAGCAGAACCTATTCCGACATCCGATCAGTTGTGTCAAACGCTGCATGAGATAGGGGAAGCGGGTCCTAATGCAAATGAAGAAATAACTGCTGAGCTTATTGATCAATTGTTACAGCCTCCGGAAGGAGAAGATGATGTGCTTCGGGAAGTAGATGAATATCAACCTCCTCAAACCGGTAATGACATGTCATCGTCAGCTACTGAGTCTGAAGATATGGAGGAGATAGAGGTTGAACTTCCAGAGTCCGTCACAGCAAAACCAACAGTTCAGATAGGAACTTATGGGTCGAGATTGGTAGTGAATGTAGAAGCTTCAAGGCGGCGAGCATCAAGAGAGTCTGATGACTCTGATTTTGAAGAAGAAGAGGTCACTCCATTAGTGACGAGGCAAAGGGCTAAGCGTCATCGCTTTATGCAAGGAGCTACTTCCGCTTCAGTAGCACAGCCTGAAACAGTCCAACCTCCACCTACTCAATCCACCATACCACCATCACCACCACATGCTGAACCGTACATCCCATCACACATCATTCCGACTCCAATTCAATCCATCCCATCCACCTCATCCACATACGCAGAAAATCAAAGGTTTTTGCAGCTTAAAGATAGAGTTGACTTCCAACAGATCCAAATCTTCGGCCTGACAACGGCAATCGGTGAACTTCAGAAGCATAACGCAAATCTTGATAAGGAGAATACCGACCTGAAGAAGATTGTGGAAAAAGTTCAGGAAGAGAACTTAGAGTTGAAGACTTTTGTAGCTGATCAATCGGCTGAGATAAGATCGATGCGCTCCCTGATTGAGCAATTAATGAAAAATATAAAGGCTCAGGGGAAGACATCCTGCCGTGATCAAGTGGAGCGGCCGAGGGATGATGATGGTAATGATGAAGATGACCACGGCAATGATCCCAGCACTCAAAGACAGAATGAGCCAGTAGATTTTTCTGCTGCTCAGGATGCTCAGTCTCAGGGGGAGCCGAGTCAATCAGGAGCTAAAGAAGGAGAGGCCAGTTCGTCTAAACCTACAGAGTCTGAGATAAATGGATGATTGATGCACTTATGGATCTCGACGACGACCCGATGGACTTGGGCTTTGAGTTTGAGGATGATATGGAGGAACTAGAAGAGGGAGAATTTGTTCCTGAAGATATAACGGACTGGAAGTCCGATGATGAGGTTTGTGCTGACGAAGACGATGAAGCCAATGAGATCATCGTTCAGCAAAATCCAATCAGTGATATATATGTGATAGAAGGAAATGATGTGGTTAACATAGAAGTAGTCAATGCTGCTTTAAATGTTGATTCATCAATAGAAGAGCCTGCTAGAGAGCTGACTAATGAAGAGAAAAGAAAGCTATGGTTCAGGGCAGAGCAGAAGGAGTTAGAGCTGAAGAAGAAAATGAGGGTTCCGGGTACTGGAAAGCTGTCAGGAAGCATATTAAGCTGTTTCTTTGATCGGGAACTGCAGCTATTCATAATCAAAAGAAAAGATGGGCTCCAGTACCTCAGAAGATCTCTGAAAGTATTCAATTCATTGCCGAAGATTGAGATAAAGGCGTTAGCTTGGAAAGAACTAATCAATATCGGCAACGACCCTTACGCAGATATAATTGCCAAAATCATAAGAAAAGAAGGAAGGTCGAGGAAGTTTGAACGTCTTAATCCAAGGATAGGAAAACGAGTAATGGATCATTCTAGAATTGATCCTCTGACTGGGCGTCCATGGATGAAGATACATTACAGACCAGTAAGATGTCTGAGAAAGGTGCCGCTCAAACCAATGCCCCAAAATGTCATGAAAAACTTAAACTGGTGGTATGTGGAGAGTGAAACGGGAGAAGCCGTGATGGAAGATTTTGAAGAAAAAGTTATTCTTAGAGTCTACGATCCTCTTCACCTGGTAAACCTTTCTAGAGATGACCTTCAAATTCTACATGCTCATAAGATTTCAAGTGACACTCATATGGATGGTGAGGCTAGAAAGTATGAGAATGTAGTTAAAGTGTGTGTTGAAAAGGGTTTGTATGCTGGCAGCAGTTTGAATAAATAATAAACAAAGTACTTAATCAAATGTGTGAATTATTAGAAGCTATCGTCAAGGGGGAGTCTGTTGGTACACCCTGTGTGACGATAGCAGTCTAAGCGATCTAACATTTTGGCTTAAGTAATACTCAAAGTATTGAGAATTAACGAGTGTTTGATATATATGTTTATATATGTTTGACAGTTATTGATTGTATTTTTGAACTTGATGTTACGTATTACAAGAAGTTCAAACATAAAGTTCAAAGATAATTTCAAGCATAAGATGAAAACATAAGTTTCTACACTAAGTTAATTATTTGAAAGGGTAAATTCGAATTCTCAAAGGACTAGGATTCGAATCTAGGTCAGATTCGAATAAGTCAATTAGGCAGATTCGAATGTGTTATGAGGCAGATTCGAGAGTGTCAGTGAGGACAAACTCGAATGGGCCTTGGGCCGGATTCGAGTTTGGCCTATGACAGACTCGAATTAGCCTCTATAATTAGGGATAGACTCGAATAATTATCAGACTTTTTGCAGAATTCGAGAGTGATTAAGCAAAAGGCGATTTCGAGTTTATCATCAGTCTTAGCATTGTTTCGGAGAGAATCTTCTAGTAGGTGCGTTCTTGTGTAGTTCGTACAGCTCGTTGATAGTCTCCGTGTTCTTGGTGAGAGTTGTTACCGTCTACCCGTTAACGAGGATTCCGCACTCGTTGACGGTTTCGCGTCTAGATAGATCTGTGTTAGGTAGACCTTACACTCACCCACACAAACTATAGATGGTTTGCTCCTTGGGTAGGTCTTCCGGTCTTCTTAGACCATAGAAGCGATATTTATGCCTATCACACAGTTAGGTGCATAATCGGAGTCAGCAGAAATAATCTAAGCGTTTCAGCTCATGGGATACCAGGAAATTCAGCTCATATGATATCGGAGATGATAATCAGAATAAATTTTGGGAATGATAATTTGGGAGATATTAGAATGAAATGTACAATCTGATATAAGGTATGAAATGAATCAGACTTGTTATGATTATGGGAGAAATCTTTGAACGGGAGAATATTAAAGAGAATCTCAGAAGTAATGAGATTTTGAACATCAAAGAGATTAGATCAATTAATCTCAATGAGAGATTCAGAGAATCAGAAGATTATGAAAATATTTTGCTTTTCAGCTCAAAAATGTTCTTTATGTGTGCATAAGGTTTGTTCGTGAATATTACACATAGTTTTTAAAAAAAATGTCTTCGTCAAAGTTCGTCTGAAACTCCCCCTGGAAATAAGCACAAAAAGTTAGTCAACTCATGGAAAGTAAACAGGAGCAGAAAATTATGAAAATAAAACTCCCTCTTTGTCAATTTCAGCTTCGGAGTTGAATTTTGGGCAGGAATTCCAGTAAGATTTGTCTCTCAGACTCAGGTTCTGTAACAACCCAACTTTTAGCCCAACTAAATATCTGATTTTGAGATAATAATGTAATTTTATTACATTATTTATGATGTAAGTTATTTAAGTTTGAAAATATTTATTTAAATTATATATATGATATTAATTATTAAAGATGAGTAAATTAAAAGATATGTAAAATACAAAAGTTTAATGGGTTAAATAGCAAATTTAACCAAAGTTTATATATAAACCTTGAAAATGATCATTTAAGATCATTAAAAACAATTAACTCTCTCTCTCTCTCTTCTTTCTCTCTCTACATTCGGTCCTTCAAGAATTCATCAAAATGGTTTATAAATTTGTAATTAATTGATACATTGAAGTCAAGAGAAGGTTACAAGAAGCAAACAACAAGCATTTAAAAGATTTCAAGGTAATCTTTAGTATAATTTCGAAATTTGGTTCGGTTTTATGTAAAAACCGAAACCAAAGAAATTAAATTATGAAATTATTGTTGCATGTATAAGAATTTTGTAGATTATGATAAATTTATGATAATAGATGAAACAGAAACAGAAATCTGAGGTTAGATCGTTCGAATAAGCAAGAAATTTGATTTTTATGAAAATATATGTTTTTGACAAAAACTTGCTTATTTTGGACGATCTTGACAAATTAATGATGTTATTAATAGGGAAATTAGTATAAAAACACTCAAAAAGTGATATTACATCAATATATTTCATTGCATGTTGATAAAGATGAAAGTTTGATAATTATTAATAAAATCCGTATGAAGAACACCAAGAACACCAAGAACAATTTCTGGAAAATTATGAAGACTCGGGATCCGAATTCGGATGAGACCGAATTCGGATGTAGCCCATTTCGGATCTGTACTTCGGACAAAAAACTTAAATTCAGATATTTTGGCTATTTTGGATGAAGCACCATTTCGGACAGAAGGTGGTCCGAACTCGGATGACCCGAGTTCGGATGGCCCATTTCGGATGATGCTAGTTCGAATGAATCATTTGGACCAACTTCGGATGTACCATTTCGGATGACCTAGAACCGAAACCGGATGATCCGAATTCGGATGGTCCGAATTCGGATGGTCCTAATCCGGATGTGATTTTTATGATTCAAAATATAACAACAGAATTCCTTATATAAATATGAATGATCAGATTTCAGAAATGTAACTTTATAAGACTTTGAGATTGATGCTAATATGATCAAAATATAAGATTGTGGGATCAAAGACCAACGAATGAATCTTGAGCATAAATGATGAACACTGAATATATATTATTCAGATGATATAAGAGCTAATAAATATCAGGAATGATATTAATAACAGATTGAGCAACGAGCAAAATGGCAAGCATCTGAAAGTCTGATATAAGTCAGATAGTGGTTCTATCCACTACAGATTGTGAGCAACAGAGCCAGAGCCAGAAACTAAAAGAGCACAAATAGCCAGTAACTGTGAGTTGTAGATTTCACTTTAACTGCATATTATGTGAACTGAGACTTTTGTTGCTTTAATCTGATTTATTTGATATTCTGATCTTGAGCTTATTGATATATTGTCATAGTATATTTACTATGATTTGTTGAGCTGAGTATTCCTTCCTCTAGATTCGATTCTTTGACGAGTCATTTGATTGTTAAGCTTAACTCCATCACTATTGCTCAGTGTTGGGTTAATGTTAGGCTTATGATGTGCTGATTTACGTGATGAAAGCACAGAGGGTAGCTAGAGCTGAGCATTCCGATGATATCCATATAGAGCTTTTACTGGTAGCTAGCCCAGTATGTGGCTGATCCCCACTAATGATGCGTGTGTATGGATTTATCATCATCCGAGCATTCCTTATGAATTTGTCTAAAAGTCTCAAGAGCAACAACAGTTTTATAACTGGGAGCTGAGCAAAAGTCGCGCATCAAAAGAGCATTAATTGGCCAATGTCCCTTCGAAATTGAGCTGTGCATGAGCCTAGTGCAGTGCATATAGAGCTGAGCCGTGCATGAGCCGAGTGCAGTGCATGTGCTTCCGCGTTCATAATTGCATGTTAAATGTGAAATTCTGCATTCTCACTAAGCAATTAAGCTTACCTCGTTGTTGCATTATTTTTCAGGTAAAGGCAAATGATTGGCTGGACCTAGTTCATAGGTCAGGACTTTGAAAGAGCTTGAAGTGCATTAGAACCTGTTCCAATACCTTGGTACTTGATTGATGAATGAGCTTTGGGGTTCGGGGCTAGTTTATATTTGTGCTTTGATGTAATAGTCTAGAAGTCTGCCCCTATTACTTAAAAATTATATCTGATTGTAATTAACTTTTATTCCGCAACTGTTAATTTTATCTTAGTTTCCTGATTGATATTGCATTGCTACTGGGCCTTGACTTGAGACCTTTGAGAAATCAGAGGGTCTCACAGGATGGTATCAGAGCAATAGTTTGAGAGAATCATTGTATTATGTGTAATACATGATCTCAAACTTGTGCAATGCTATAGTATCAATCATGACAGGATGACTTGAACTAAGATAGGTTTCAGAGACTAGTAGGACGGGGCATGAAAGGGTACAATGTGCTAGGCTAATGATCTAAATGTTTAGTGATTTGAATTTCAGAGCTATGTCAGGAGAAGGTGGACCATCAGGTGGCATGACCCCAGAGCAAGTCCTGGAAATGATGCAACAACTAATAACCCAGAATAATGAGCAACAAAACAAGTTTATGCTAGAACAAATTGAATCAATAAAGAAAATTGAAAAGAGAAATAAACATAAAAAGAAGCAAACTGAACAGTCAAGCGAATCCGATTCTGATGATGAGCATGTCAATAAACGAGCTGTGCAGCCAAAAGGCTGTAGATTTAAAGATTTCAAAGCGAGTGGTGCTATGATGTTTGAAGGCACAGTAGATCCAATAAAAGCGTTAGATTGGATAAGTCATACTGAAGAGATCTTCAGTATCTCAGAATGTCTGGACAGCAATAAAGTTAAGTTCGCTACAGCACTATTCGTTGGAGCTGCTAGAGCCTGGTGGAAAACACAAAGGAGCATCTATGGTGAAGAAGCGATTATGACATTGGACTGGGAGCAGTTTTTGGAGATGTTCAACGCCAAATACTGTCCAACAGATAAACAAGACGAACTCGAGATGCAGTTGATGCAATTGAAACAAGGAACTAAAACCGTTGATGAATACGAGCATGAGTTCTCGAGACTTTGCGGTTACTCATCATATCAAGTAGCAACAGAAGAGCGTAAGATAAACCGATTCAGACTGGGTCTGAATCCAATATATAGAAGACAAATGAGCAGCATAAAGTTCACGACGTATCTCAGTATAGTGGAAGCAGCAAGAATGGTGGAGCGGGAATTCACAGATTCTAGTTGTGAACCCGTTATGATGGCTATAAGTCCTACATGTCCATCTCCACCTAAGAAACAGAAGTCTAGTAGATTCTTTGGTTCATCCAAGTCTAGTCAGCAGCAGTCACAAGCATCCTCTACACCTCAGAAGACTAGAGTTTATTCCATACAGTCAGGAGCACGACCGTGTAAACGTTGTAACAAATTTCATAGCGGACGCTGCAACCCTAGAGATGTGACCTGTTACACTTGTAACCGGATTGGACATGGAAGCGATGAGTGCCCAGAAAGAAACGACGTATGCTACAACTGTGGTGAGCGTGGACATTATGCTAAACATTGCCCAAATGCACGTATGCTTACTAATCAGGAACAACCCGTTGGCAGAGCAATCCAACCAAGTACTACAATGATACCTACAGCAAAGGCGCGAGCTTTCCATATAACTGCTGAAGATGCCGAGGAGACACCAGAGACGCCAAAAGATCACAATGGTAACTAATACTAAGTTTTTCTTATATGCTAAAATGATTTAATTCCGTTACCATATGAATTCCAATTCCAACATAATTAGTGAGTTAACTGTACAACCCTGTCATCGATAGTGAATAATGCGGATGACATATGGGTCGTATCAGTTGAAATTACGATATAAATGCATTTCCAATAAGAAATAATACCTATAGACAATATAGGTATTGTAATATGAATCGTGTATGATTCAGAAGCTTTAAGAAATCAAAATATAATCCTAAAACACAAGCTACTTCGTAAATCCTTGTAATCTGAATGATTACAGAGTGTCTTATAATGAGACAGAGGTAGAAGTTGCTGATCCAATAAACATCAATGAGAAGATAGCCTTTGAACCACATTGTTAAACACCGAATGACAATTTGAATTAAAATCAAAGAAGTCAGCGGCACAAAGCGAGAGTGAGAAGAAAATAGACTGAAATTTTGTAATGTCAAGTGATTGGTCATAAATGGCCAATGAAAAGTCTGTTATGTGCCAAAATAAATGTAAGAATGGATTCTCACTATGTCGACGTGAGACTAGTGAGATATCTAAAATGGAATTCCTATTCCATCTAACTGCACATAAAATAAAAAGCTTCTGCCGAAAGAGTAAAGTAATTATGAATTCAGAAATTCGCCGATGAAAATTCAAATAAAAGTCTATACATATAATTAAACAGAATCAAAGATTATTGTTTTGTCGAAGCCTCTTGACCGAATTGCACAGTGAACTAATAGAGGAAGGCGATGACGATAAAGTAGAAAATGATCTAAATGGTCGTGGAGACGGTTTTGGAACCCTGGTAGCTCGAGACCTTATTTTAATAACAGAATCTGTCGTTATGACTAGCAAATCACATCGAGAAAGCCGAAGTGAATTGTCAAATTCTATCAAATCATTTCCTTAGAATTTGATTCTGTATCGCATTTGTTTTCCATATCGTTAAATGTTCCTATTCACTGCAAGATTTGAAAGTGTATGATCACTTCAAAGTTCTTGATCATATTCGAATTGCCTGAAATATCTCTTAACTGCTAAAACCATTGCGAAGAAGATGTGGACGATCGTAACTCCAAACTTTGAATTCTCTGTTCGAACTCTTGTTTGGTTCGGCGAGTTTTAAAATGCAGCATTTCAATATTTCGCCTCAATCTCATTCTCGGCTTCTAAACACACGATCTTCTTGGAGGATTTTGCTTCTCGAGAGATTGCTTACATAAAAGATTTAGCGGATATGGCAGCGCAATTTGAGACCAAGGTAGGTGAGATGGAGTCGTTACATGAAGACTTGGCTCCGGATATTGCGCCGGAAGATTGATTCCATTTATTGTCAGAACAAAGAAAATCATAAGTCTGCATAGCAAGTCAGCACAAGTCAGAAAAATCAGCTAAGCGATTGATGAGTGAAACATCATCAATGAAAGAAGCATAAAGTACAGATATCAGACTCCCGGAAAGCTCTATAGTTAATTCAAGAGCAAAAGAAAAAGAGATATGAACCCACTAATATATAGAGATATTAGCTGAATGGAATGAGATATAAAGTTAAATCTTAAAAATCCATAAAGTGAATATATAAATGAAAATTTTGCAATAAAACAGATGAAAGATTTAAAAAGCCATAATTGGCTCAAGAGCAAAAGAAAGAGATATATGAGCTAACTCATGTATTGAGTTATTATGTGAATTGATTATGGCATAAAGCAAGAAGCTCACATATTAAAGATATGAATGATAAGTCAGAATTTCTAAAATGATCAAACAACGAAACATGGAATCAAATATGAACTCTGAAAAGAGAAATTTAAGTTTTTGTACTTGAGAATCTCAAAGAAACATAAGATGTGAAATACAGATGGTGCTCATTCAGTGGAAACACCACAAAGGTTCGTATCAGTCTTGGGAATCAGGATATCATAAAAACTATCTGCCCAAGTCTGTTCGAATATATCTAACTTCGGGGACGAAGTTTGTGCGTGGTGGAGCCCATTCTGTAACAACCCAACTTTTAGCCCAACTAAATATCTGATTTTGAGATAATAATGTAATTTTATTACATTATTTATGATGTAAGTTATTTAAGTTTGAAAATATTTATTTAAATTATATATATGATATTAATTATTAAAGATGAGTAAATTAAAAGATATGTAAAATACAAAAGTTTAATGGGTTAAATAGCAAATTTAACCAAAGTTTATATATAAACCTTGAAAATGATCATTTAAGATCATTAAAAACAATTAACTCTCTCTCTCTTCTTTCTCTCTCTACATTCGGTCCTTCAAGAATTCATCAAAATGGTTTATAAATTTGTAATTAATTGATACATTGAAGTCAAGAGAAGGTTACAAGAAGCAAACAATAAGCATTTACAAGATTTCAAGGTAATCTTTAGTATAATTTCGAAATTTGGTTCGGTTTTATGTAAAAACCGAAACCAAAGAAATTAAATTATGAAATTATTGTTGCATGTATAAGAATTTTGTAGATTATGATAAATTTATGATAATAGATGAAACAGAAACAGAAATCTGAGGTTAGATCGTTCGAATAAGCAAGAAATTTGATTTTTATGAAAATATATGTTTTTGACAAAAACTTGCTTATTTTGGACGATCTTGACAAATTAATGATGTTATTAATAGGGAAATTAGTATAAAAACACTCAAAAAGTGATATTACATCAATATATTTCATTGCATGTTGATAAAGATGAAAGTTTGATAATTATTAATAAAATCCGTATGAAGAACACCAAGAACACCAAGAACAATTTCTGGAAAATTATGAAGACTCGGGATCCGAATTCGGATGAGACCGAATTCGGATGTAGCCCATTTCGGATCTGTACTTCGGACAAAAAACTTAAATTCAGATATTTTGGCTATTTTGGATGAAGCACCATTTCGGACAGAAGGTGGTCCGAACTCGGATGACCCGAGTTCGGATGGCCCATTTCGGATGATGCTAGTTCGAATGAATCATTTGGACCAACTTCGGATGTACCATTTCGGATGACCTAGAACCGAAACCGGATGATCCGAATTCGGATGGTCCGAATTCGGATGGTCCTAATCCGGATGTGATTTTTATGATTCAAAATATAACAACAGAATTCCTTATATAAATATGAATGATCAGATTTCAGAAATGTAACTTTATAAGACTTTGAGATTGATGCTAATATGATCAAAATATAAGATTGTGGGATCAAAGACCAACGAATGAATCTTGAGCATAAATGATGAACACTGAATATATATTATTCAGATGATATAAGAGCTAATAAATATCAGGAATGATATTAATAACAGATTGAGCAACGAGCAAAATGGCAAGCATCTGAAAGTCTGATATAAGTCAGATAGTGGTTCTATCCACTACAGATTGTGAGCAACAGAGCCAGAGCCAGAAACTAAAAGAGCACAAATAGCCAGTAACTGTGAGTTGTAGATTTCACTTTAACTGCATATTATGTGAATTGAGACTTTTGTTGCTTTAATCTGATTTATTTGATATTCTGATCTTGAGCTTATTGATATATTGTCATAGTATATTTACTATGATTTGTTGAGCTGAGTATTCCTTCCTCTAGATTCGATTCTTTGACGAGTCATTTGATTGTTAAGCTTAACTCCATCACTATTGCTCAGTGTTGGGTTAATGTTAGGCTTATGATGTGCTGATTTACGTGATGAAAGCACAGAGGGTAGCTAGAGCTGAGCATTCCGATGATATCCATATAGAGCTTTTACTGGTAGCTAGCCCAGTACGTGGCTGATCCCCACTAATGATGCGTGTGTATGGATTTATCATCATCCGAGCATTCCTTATGAATTTGTCTAAAAGTCTCAAGAGCAACAACAGTTTTATAACTGGGAGCTGAGCAAAGTCGCGCATCAAAAGAGCATTAATTGGCCAATGTCCCTTCGAGATTGAGCTGTGCATGAGCCTAGTGCAGTGCATATAGAGCTGAGCCGTGCATGAGCCGAGTGCAGTGCATGTGCTTCCGCGTTCATAATTGCATGTTAAATGTGAAATTCTGCATTCTCACTAAGCAATTAAGCTTACCTCGTTGTTGCATTATTTTTCAGGTAAAGGCAAATGATTGGCTGGACCTAGTTCATAGGTCAGGACTTTGAAAGAGCTTGAAGTGCATTAGAACCTGTTCCAATACCTTGGTACTTGATTGATGAATGAGCTTTGGGGTTCGGGGCTAGTTCATATTATGATGATTTGATGTAATAGTCTAGAAGTCTGCCCCTATTACTTAAAAATTATATCTGATTGTAATTAACTTTTATTCCGCAACTGTTAATTTTATCTTAGTTTCCTGATTGATATTGCATTGCTACTGGGCCTTGACTTGAGACCTTTGAGAAATCAGAGGTTCTCACAGTAACTAATCTGAAATGATTAGAAGCCTTTGTTACGGAAGCTCGGGTTTCAGTCTGAAGTAACTGAAAGCCTTTAGCTTGGGTTCTGTACTGAGAAGTACAAAAGCCATTTCCAATGAAGATCGGTTTCTAGTCTGATATGACTAAAAACCATTCTGGGTTCTACTATGATGTGAGTAGAAACCTTTTGAACTGAAAAACGGGTTCTGAACTGAATTGAACAGGAGCCAATGTTGAATTGAAGAACGGGTTCTTATCTGAAATGATAAGAAACCTACAACCTGCAAATTTAAGATGTCTTTGGTATCCAAACAGATTTGGATCCAGACTTGTTAGCGCTCTTGGGTACCCATTTAAAAACAGGTTTTGGTACCCACTTATACTTGGGTTTAGGTACCCATTGCAGATTATAATATCAGCTTCTTTTTTAAAAGTAGAAAACAAATTTCTTTGAGTATGAGAAAATTGAATGTCTGAATTTCTAAAGAAACTTGAATTTGAATGATCAGGCTTTTGCGAACTCTTCTTTTTGAAAAACTGTCCGGTTCTTGCCTGTTTCTGATAATACTTGGTAATTTTCTGTGAAAATATTTTTTGATTAGAATGACCAGTATTTTCAGAAACTTTAGGAAAATTTGACATCGAAGATTCACCGGTGTAAATCTTGACCGGAAGTTGTTCAACAATTTTATCTTTGCCTCTATGTATCTTTAACAAATACTTCAGTTTAAGATCTGAAGAAGAATCAAATTTAGAAATTCAGTTGGATTCTTTTCACTTTCTGTAGATAAATCAGATTGATCAACTTTAGATTTTGAACAAACTGAAGGATCTATAACCTCTGATTCTTTTGAAGAAGGAAATTCATTAAATTGTTTAGAAAGATGAAGTATTTGATCTTCTAATCCTTTGATAATGACCAAATAAGAATTTCTGTCATTATCAAATGATTGGAAATCAGTTTTAAAAGATTGTTCTTTTATTAAAAACATCTTTCTTTCATCTTCAAACAACTTAGATTTTGTTTTAAAATCTTGTTCTTTCAGTAAGAACACATGTCTTTCCTTCTCAAGAGAATCTTTAGTTAAAGACAACTCTTTTTCAAGAGTAAAAACTTCTTCGGATTTGTTTAAAACACAATTTTGATCAGTATGATTTGTCTTAGAAAGTAATTCTTCAAGATATTTAACTTTCGTGTAAAGATCAGATCTTTTGTAAAGATCAGATCTTTCAGGCAAAAGATATTTCAGTTGAGTTGCATTCTGAAAATTTTCTTGTTTCTGCTCATCAAGTTCTTTAAGTAATTCATATATTTTCAATTGATGAGCACGAGTCTCAGAGTTTTGTTTTTCTTTTAAGCTCTGAATTTCTTCATTCAGTATTCGTACGTCACGTAACGCCAAATGTTTATCAGTATTTGACTGAACGAGAATGTTGTAATTGTTCTTACAAATCTTTTCAGATTCAGTAAGTTTGACAATCAGCTCAGACTTTGAAAATTGCTTAAACACCATTATGAATTGCAGAAAAATGGACTTCCAAGATCTTTTATGGAAAAATGAGTGAATTTTGATAAAACTTTGAAAATTATATATGAAAATGATAACTTATGAAAAAAAAAACAGCTTTGAATTGACTTTTTAATTTTGAAATTTCAAACAATCAAAAGTATGATGAAACTCGAATGAATAATAATCAAACTCGAACAATGAAGGCTCAAACTCGAATAAAGAATCACCAAACTCGAATGAAGAAGTATAAAACTTGAATGAATGAATGTGAAACTCGATTGAAGCTTATTGAAACTCGAATGAAGAATGATTCAACTCGAATGTAAAGGGAATGAAACTCGATTGAAGCTTATTGAAACTCGAATGAAGAATGATTCAACTCGAATGTAAAGGGAATGAAACTCGAATGAACTTGTAGTCCAACTCGAATTACTCTATATGAAACTCGGTTGATAAACAAAGAAACTCGGATGATTCCTTATGAAACTCGATTTATACTTATGTTTTCTCAGGTGGTAAGTTTATAAAACTCGAATGCAACATACACTTTCTCGAATAACTCTTTGATCAACTCGAATGAAACATAAACTTTCTCAAATTACTCTTTGATCAACTCGATTAAAACATAACCTTTCTCGAATAACTCTTTGATCAACTCGATTGAAACATGAACTTTCTTGAATAACTCTTTGATCAACTCGATTGACTTCTTTGTAAAACTCGATTGACACTATGAATTTAGTTTTGCCCGAGTTTTTATCATTTTTCAACAAAAACAAGATCAGATTCAAACTTTTTCAACAAAAATCCATGAATTGACCTAAAATTGATTTCTTAGGTTCGTTTTAACAACAGAAACAACTTTTGTGAAGTCACTTTGGCTAATTTTCGATTAAAAACCAAAAATCGACCAAAAACCTCAAGAACACAAACTTTTTTCAAAAATTCAGAAAAATCAAAATTAAAATTTGTGTGTTTGGAGATATGATTTGAGGCTTATATCATCCTAATCGAAATTCAAAACTCCACCTTCGATCACCATATCATTCCATATCATCCATACAATAAAAACCCTTTGATGATTTTCTAATTTTTGAAAAAAAAGGAATGTAACAATTCATGATAAATTTCAAAAATCAGATTAAAAATTCTCTCAAATCAGCCATATTTGGCTCTGATAATTGATAATTCATATTGCAATTCAATCACATCTAACAACAATTATAAACAACAAAACAATTCAATCAATACAATAAGTCGTATGATTAAGAGAGAAAGAAATTACGTTGAGGTTCATGGCTTTCTTGCAAAGCGCGATTCTACTCTCTCAACATTTATGCGTGAATTCTGACTTTTTCTTTCAACAGCCACTCAACAGTGCACATACCATTCCTATTTATACTTAATACACAAGTATTAAGTATTTACACAAACAACCCATAAACTATTTCTTATTTACAATTAGATCCCTGAACTTACAAACAATATAATTGTTTTTATCTCTATTAATATTTGTACCCAACACAATGTATATGTATATGGAAAATTAAGGTCAATTCCATAATAATATTTGCATTCATGTGTATAAGTCTGTATGTTACTTGGTGTTTATATACGAGCGTGTTTATATAATCACAAAGCAAACGACATACAAATTAAGTATATCAACGAATGTATCTAAATGGACATATTCGACCCCAAAACACGATACATGTATGCTTATGTGTTTCGAGATTGTGATTGTGCAGATGGGACATTAAAATTAATAAAATGCTCAAATTCTGTCACAAATTGCGACGGATTTGCTATGAGCTTTTAACATTTTTTATTTTTAAAATTGTTTTAAACGTGTTTCATGTAGAAACAAGCTAATATAAAATTTAATGCACATGTGAACGGCAAATCATGGCCAAATCCATCACAATATATACGTTCACATGTATGTATATATATGTGTGTGTGTGTATATGCAATAATGAAGCTAATCACATTCAAAGTATATGGACCCATATTTTCAAGATTATTTAAGACTAATTACCGGGGGTCCGGGGCAGCGCCCCTGGTAGCGGGGTTCAGGGGTGGCAGCCCCTGGTGGCGGGGTCCAAGGGGCAGAGCCCCTGGCTGGGGCCGAGCTGATACGAATTTGCGACCGACTTGCTATGGACTATTTATATATTTAAATTTTTTTATTTTAAATGTTTTTATCTTATAATCTAGGTTAAGCTCTTATACTCTTAAACTCTATTACCGCCTCCGCCTCCTCTCTTTCTCATACCAGGTCCTCTCTTTTCCTTCAGGCAACCGGTGACCGACCGACGACGACCAGTCTGCTCTACTTGACTTTTGGTTCTCGACTTCTGCTTTGGTTCCGGACTTCTGCTCTACTCGACGTCTGGTTCTTGAATTCTGCTCTGGTTCTTGACTTCTGCTATGGTTCTGGACTTTTGCTCGACTCTTCATCTCTTTTTATACAGGTAAATTATTTTTGTTAAATGCTTAAGCCAGAAACCCCCCACCCCCAAACTTGTAATTGTTTTGCCGATTTATAATGGTAGCACCCATAGACAAAACAAACTATGTGTGTGCGTGTTACATTAGACAACAGCAAAAAGGAATCAGAGTGTGTATGTGTGTGTGTGTATTCTACGTATAGTTGTTGCTACTGTTTTTGGTTATACTTGTTCCTTGTTCCTTGTTTTTTGTCTGTATCTTGTGTGTAAATTGATTGATTAAGTTTAGTTTTTAAATTGTAGGGAGTTCATGTTGCTTTAGTAGGTTGTTGATGATTATGCGATTGCATTCACAGGTTTTTATTTAATATAGTTGTTTGTTATTAATAAGCTGAAATCTAGGCGGTGCTCAATGGTATTTTTCTTCTTCCTCTTTTGATTAGCTGCTCGAAGTTCAATTGATAATGTCTGAATACTTTTGGGTATTCCTATTTATTCCATCTCTGTTACTTGAGTAAGATGTTGACTGTTAAGGATGATTCGATTACATTCATGGATTTCGGATTAATTTAGTTATTTACTGGTTTGTTGAACTCTAGTTGAACTCTAGTTTCTTCACCAGTGTTTTATTCGTCTTCTGGTGTTTGAATCGGTCGTGAATCGTGATAGTTGAAGACTTGAATCTACTAAATTCAGTTGTTGGGTGTTGGATTCTTCCCATTCTATAACACCTTGCTTTTAGTTTATCTGTTTTTGGGCAATTTGCGTTTTATGATGTAATTTCGAATTTTGGTATAAATAGGAGCTGAGAGTTTATTTTCTCATTTCTTGCAAATCCATTTACCATTTGAGAGCCTCTCTCTCAAAAAACCGAACCTTCTCTCTAGCTTTTCTCCCAAACCGACCGGCCAAATCTCGAGTTCTATACGCCATCGGAAAGATCTCGAAGAGTACTACACGGATCTGTAATTGCATGTTGGAATTAATACGACTTTGAGGTAAGAATCACCATTTTCTTTTTCTTTACTTTCGGATTTAAGAAAAAGGGTTCAAAATCCCCATCTTTGATTCGATTAAAGTTGTTTTGTTTGAATTATAACTCGATTCTGCTAGATTAAATGTAATAGAATCGAACTTAGACTTGTCCTTAGCATATTCATGATTTTTGGCTTGGAAATGTATGTTTGAAAGTTGAAAAACACGAACAAGTTCAAAATGCCAAGAACAAATTCGAAATGGGCTAAATTCGAAGGCCACATATTCGAACCTATGCTCATCTTCGAAGGGTCATATGTTCGAACATAGGCATATTTTCGAACCCCCCCCCCCCCCCCCCCGCCCCTAAATTCGAAATATTGAATAAAATTCGTGGGCAACGCATAAATTAACAAAATATTTAGCAAGAATTTACAATTTAAGATACTTTAATTTTTAAGCAAGTTTATTAATTCGTTATGTATATGTAATATTAATTACAGACACTTTGATTGCACATATGCTATAAGATTTAAGCGACTAGTTCAGTTATGAGCCAAAGCTAGAGCCAGAGCGAAACAAAGTACATTTAAAGTCTCAGTCTGTAAAGCAAAGCCATATTGAGCCAAAAAGCAAAGTTAAAGTCTAGATAAGCCCGAGCAAGCATCTCAGAATATTACAAAGCATAAGACAGTATTGCGAGTAACAGTTATTCTTGTTTACATGTATTTTATGTAATTGAGACATAATTTGCTTCTATATGCTTTCTTTGGACTTCAATAGACTTTTGTGAGTGAAGGCGAACACTGTGGTACAGGCGGTGCCCAGCTTAGCCGGATCTTGCATCTGATCTATTAATGTGCATAATTTGTTGCTATCTGTTTATTATTCTGCATATTATACAGCAAGCCTTGTATGAGAGTTTCTTTGTGCATTTCATAAGCATTTTACTTTACAAGCAAGCAATTCCGATGCTCACCACTATCCCAAGCATTATGCGAGTAGCTAGCCCCGCATCACAGATTGATCATCTGTCAGCGGTAACCCCTAGTGGTGGCATCTCTTTTCAGCGTGAAATTTCTCAATTGTGCAAGCATTCATTATGGGTATTAAGCAAGCAAGCAAGCATTACAGCCTTTATAGGCACTTTCGCCACATATCTTACATGCATCATGAATATCTGTTAACTCACTAAGCAATTAGCTTACAGTTTCTACTCATAATTTTTACAGGAAAAGGTAAAGAGCAAGCTGGACCATCTGCTTAGGTCTATTTTCTGATCAACCCAGAGGACTTAGCTCACTTTCAGCTTGTGGTATAACTTTATGATGCCTTGGGATTTGGGTAGCTGCTTTTATTTATATTGTGATGTTTTAGCAACTTAGTACTGTAACCATTGTAGCACGTGTAGTGCATGACTTATTGTAATATTTAATTTAGCTTTATGCAAGCGTTATTTATTTCTGGGATTAAGCAAGCGTGTTTAAAGCAAGGATGTGACAGGATGGTATCAAAGCATTAGTTTGAGGGATTCGAGTGTTAGCAATAACACTTGGACTCAAACTTTTAAGCAAAGATATTAGCTTCAAATATCTAGGCTTTAACTTGACCTGAGATAGGCTTTGACCTTACTTTAGGAATTGGGAAATGGGGTAGAATAGGAATTATGCCTATTCTTATGCAAGTACTATTTATATTATTTCAGAAAATGTCTGGATCTGGTGAAGGAGCTGGAGGTGGACTCACTCCTGAACAGATCATGCAAATAATGCAAACTATGCTTAATGAGAACAACGAACGTCAAGCTAAGTTCTTGTAAGATCAGTTTCGTGCTCGCGATGAAGCCGAAACTAGACGTAGAGAAGAGCGTAGGAAGCAGCAGCACGATAACACTGGACGTCGTGACGTTGACACTGACGAGGAAGAAGCTCCTGTAGTCCCTCCTAAGGGCTGCAACTTCCGTTACTTCAAAGCTTGTGGAGCTTAACCTTTCAACGGTGCTGCAAACTCTATCGAAGTGCTCGAGTGGATTACTGGCATTGAGCGGATATTTCTTATCAGCGACTGTGCTGAAGAATCAAAGGTCAGCTTTGCTACTACACTGTTCGAGGGTGGCGCTGTTATGTGGTGGAGATCTCAGGAGAACATGCATGGAGCCAACTGGATTAAGTCCCTATCTTGGGATGACTTCAAAGTGATCTTCTTTCGTCAATACTGCCCGGCTGATGAAAAGAAACGTCTGGAAGAGAGACTGATGTCTCTTACTCAGGGAACCAAATCGGTGGCCGAGTATGAGATCGAATTCACACGTTTAAGCTTGCTGTCTGATTACCAAGTTGCTACGGAGGAGCGAAAGATCGACCGTTTTCTGATGGGTCTGCATCCCGAGTATCAGAAGTTCTTGAAGCACCAAAGGTACACTAATTATGCTGATGTCGTTGAAGCTGCTCGAATTCTCGAGCAGGATTTTATTCGTGCTGGAGGAGTTCCTGCTTCATCTATTAACCCTACATGTCCGTCATCGCCTAAGAAGTCCCGTACTGGAAGTTATTCTGGATCTTCATCCAGATATTCTCAGCCACAGCAGTCTCAGTTCCGACAGTTCAGCTCACCTCCGGCACAACAATCTCGATCTTATGCGGTACATTTGGAGCCGAGGCAGTGTCGCCGCTGCCATAAGTCACACATTGGGCGTTGTAACCCCAGTGATGTGAGGTGCTACGTGTGCAACGACATAGGGCATAGTAGTGAAGAATGTCCTAACAAAGTTAAAGTTTGCAACAACTGTTTACGCCCTGGACATACTGAGCATGCATGCACGCATCCGTTCAGCATAATTTACCCGAGTGCAGAGCATCATCCACGTCTGCAACAGCAACAACACCGACCTCAACAACAACAGCAGCAAAGACAAAATCAACCAGCCCGACATAGCGCATCACGTGGAGGTTCTAGCCGCCGTAACGAGCCAGCACGAAGTCAAAACCGAGCATTTCAAATAACGACCGAGCAAGCGAAGGAAATACCAGATGTGGTATCTGGTATGTTTCTTGTTAACTCTGTTCCTGCTAGAGTTATATTTGATTCAGCAGCCAATCGCTCTTTTATATCAAGTGCATTTGCATCTAAGCTTGGAATTACTCCGACTACTCTACCTGTTATATTTGATATCGAAACGGCTAGTAATGTAAGTGTGTCTACCGATAAAATTTACCGTGATTGCATCATTCTGCTCGACAACTGTACTTTCCAACTGGACCTTATTCCGATGGACTTTCACGAATTCGACGTCATCGTGGGTATGGATTGGCTTGATCATCATGACGCCAACATTGTCTGCAAGAAGAAGATAATAAAGCTCACTACTCCTGATGGCCGCAGTATTTGCATCTATGGTGACAGAAAGAAAGGTGAGTTATGTTTAATTTCTGTAGTCAAAGCCAGGAAGCATATAGCTAAAGGTTGCGTGACATACTTAGCATATGAAATAGATGCTAAGTCTGAAAAGAAAGTTTTAGCCAAGGTACCGATAGCCTCAGAGTTTCCCGATGTCTTTCCTGAGGACATCTCTGGACTCCCACCAGACCGACAGGTGGAGTTCAGAATTGATTTAGTGCCAGCCGCGACACCGATTGCTCGAGCCCCTTATCGACTTGCACCTGCTAAGATGCTAGAAATGATGAAGCAATTGCAAGAGTTGCTTTGACAAAGGGTTCATACGACCAAGTTCATCTCCCTGGGGAGCTCCTGTTCTTTTCGTTAAGAAGAAAGATGGGACTCTCCGGATGTGCATTGATTATAGGGAGTTGAACAAGGTAACAATAAAGAACAAATATCCGTTGCCTAGAATAGACGATCTTTTCGACCAACTTCAGGGAGCTAGTTACTTCTCAAATCGATCTTAGATCTGGGTATCATCAGCTCAAAGTTCGTGAAGAAGATGTCTCCAAAACAACTTTCCATACTAGATATGGGCATTACGAGTTTCTTGTTATGCCCTTTGGCCTTACAAACGCACCTGCGACATTCATGGATCTCATGAACCGTGTTTGTAGACCAATGCTTGACAAGTCTGTTATCGTCTTTATAGACGACATTCTCATCTATTCGAAAACCGAAGCTGAGCATGCTGTGCATCTTAGAGAACTGCTTGAGTTGCCGCGCAAGGAGTGACTTTATGCCAAGTTCTCTAAATGCGAATTTTGGTTGCGACAGGTGCATACAATCTCGATTTATTCATTTTAAGCTTATCTTTTCTTAAATTTCATGCTCAGCGTTAACTTGCAAATCTTGTATCTTATCAGATACAATTCCTTGGACATATGATATTTGGTGAAGGAATCTCTGTGGATCCTTCTAAGATAGAAGCCATTCAAAACTGGGAAGCTCCCAAATCAGCTACTGAAATCCGAAGTTTCTTGGGATTGGCGGGTTACTACCGTCGATTCATTAAGGACTTCTCAAAACTAGTATTGCCTCTTACCTATCTTACTCGCAAGAATGTTCCCTTCATTTGGGAAGAAGCTCAAGAAACCGCATTCCAAACTTTAAAGCGTAAACTTACTGAAGCACCTATTCTGGCTCTACCCGAAGGCAATGAAGACTTTGTGGTCTTCAGTGATGCCTCATATCAAGGACTCGCGTGTGTTCTGATGCAAAGGGGCAGGGTCATAGCATATGCTTCTCGTCAACTCAAGGATCATGAAAAGAGTCAGCCGACTCATGACCTTGAACTTGCTGCTGTGACTTTCGCGTTGAAAACATGGCGTCATTACCTCTACGGCACCAAATGTCAGTTATATACGGATCACAAGAGTCTTAAATACATTTTCAGTCAGAAGGAGCTCAACATGCGCCAGCGACGCTCCATGGAACTCATCAAAGACTATGACTGTGAAATTCTGTATCACCCCGACAAGGCAAATGTGGTGGCCGATGCATTGAGTCGAAAATCTTATTCCGCTAAATGTCTCTATACTCTGACTCATACTTCATTTTCATCTACTCTGATCGATGAAATTCTTGTTGCTCAAGCCGAAGCCCTAAAAGAGGAAAACCTCAACTCTGAGGACATGAAAGGACAACTTCAATTCTTAATTGATAGCCCTCGTGGCTTAAAGCTCTTCAAGAATCGCATCTGGGTTCCCAAATTTGGTAATATTCGACAGAAAATCCTTTCAGAAGCTCACTGTTCTAACTTTTCTGTACATCCCGGCATCACCAAGATGTACAACGATCTAAAAGCTGAGTATTGGTGGCCTGGTATGAAAAGAGACGTGGGTCAGCATGTCGAGAATTGTGTTACATGCAGATTAGTTAAAGCGGAGCATCAGCAACCTTATGGTAGTCTACAGCCTCTATCGATCCCCGATTGGAAGTTCGATCACATAACGATGGACTTTGTGACGAAGCTTCCGACTACACGAAGACAACACGACGCAATTTGGGTCATTGTAGATCGTCTAACCAAAGTTGCTCATTTCATTCCAATTCGCGAGAACTATTCATTGGAGAAGTTGGCTAAGTTATATATAGACGAGATCGTTACTCGACACGGAGTGCCACTGTCAATCGTTTCAGATCGCGACAGCCGGGTCACTTCAAGGTTCTGGAGTGCATTACAAGATGGATTAGGCACCAAGATCAGA
Source organism: Centrapalus pauciflorus (assembly GCA_020465985.1). Lineage (NCBI taxonomy): Eukaryota > Viridiplantae > Streptophyta > Magnoliopsida > Asterales > Asteraceae > Centrapalus > Centrapalus pauciflorus. The sequence continues at coordinate 175,208 of JAANYP010002776.1, read as the reverse complement.
ATGAGAATGGCGTATCATCCGCAGCCTGATGGCCAAAGCGAGCGCATGATCCTTACACTCGAAGACATGCTGTGGGCTTGTGTTCTTGAGTTTAGCGGCAATTGGGACGATCACTTGTCGTTAGCAGAGTTTTCTTACAACAACAGCTACCACTCATCCATCAAAGCCGCACCTTTTGAAGCCTTATACGGACGTAAGTTCCGAACTCCTACGTGTTGGCATGAAGCCGGTGAAGCACCAATCGCCGGTCCCGAATTACTTCAACAAACGAATGACAAGATCAGAATTATTCGCCAACGACTGGAAACTGCTCAATCTCGACAAAAGTCGTATCACGACCGACGCCATAAGCCTTTATAATTCCAGAAGGACGATTATGTGGTACTGAAAGTCTCGCCGATGAAAGGTGTGTTTAGATTCGGCAAGCGTGGCAAATTAGCACCACGATTCGTTGGTCCTTTCAAGATCATCAAACGTGTTGGAATTCAATCCTATCTTTTGGATTTTCCGAGCGAACTGTCCAACATACACCCTGTATTTCACGTTTCACAACTAAGGAGGTGCAATGAAAACGAAAGCGAAAAGTGGGCCAATCATTTGAGCTACAAGATCAACAAGAAGTTGCAATGCGATGAGCCTGAGGTTATTCTAGAGACCAAGATGAAGAAGCTAAGAAATCGAGAAGTGGCAATGGTGTTCGTGCAATGGAGAACTTCTCATGGTATTTCCCAGACCTGGGAATCTGAGCAAGACATGAGAGTTCGATATCCGCATCTCTTTGAGCCCTAAGTACTTCGAGGACGAAGTGCAAGCGTGGTGGACTCATACTATAACACCTTGGTTTTATTTTATCTGTTTTTGGGCAATTTGCATTTTATGATGTAATTTCGAATTTTGGTATAAATAGGAGCTGAGAGTTTATTTTCTCATTTCTTGCAAATCCATTTACCATTTGAGAGCCTCTCTCTCTAAAAAGCAAACCTTCTCTCTAGCTTTTCACCCAAACCGACCGGCCAAATCTCGAGTTCTATACGCCATCGCAAAGATCTCGAAGAGTACTACACGGATCAGTAATTGCATGTTGGAATTAATACGAATTTGAGGTAAGAATCGCCATTTTCTTTTTCTTTACTTTCAGATTTAAGAAAAAGGGTTCAAAATCCCCATCTTTGATTCGATTAAAGCTGTTTTGTTTGAATTATAACTCCATTCTGCTAGATTAAATGTAATAGAATCGAACTTAGACTTGTTCCTTAGCATATTCATGATTTTTGGCTTGGAAATGTATGTTTGAAAGCTGAAAAACACGAACAAGTTTGAAATGCCAAGAACAAAGTCGAAATGGGCTAAATTCGAATCTCATAAATTCGAAGTCCACATATTCGAACCTATGCTCATCTTCGAAGGGTCATATGTTCGAACATAGGCATATGTTCGAACCTCCCCCCCCCCCCCCCCCAAATTCGAAATATTAAATAAAATCCGTGGGCAATGCATAAATTAACAAAATATTTAGCAAGAAATTACAATTTAAGATACTTTAATTTTTAAGCAAGTTTATTAATTCATTATGTATCGGTAATATTAATTACAGACACTTTGATTGCATATATGATATAAGATTTAAGCGACTAGTTCAGTTATGAGCCAAAGCTAGAGCCAGAGCGAAACAAAGTACATTTAAAGTCTCAGTCTGTAAAGCAAAGCCATATTGAGCCAAAAAGCAATGTTAAAGTCTAGATAAGCCCGAGCAAGCATCTCATAATATTACAAAGCATAAGACAGTATTGTGAGTAACAGTTATTCTTGTTTACATGTATTTTATGTAATTGAGACATAATTTGCTTCTATATGCTTTCTTTGGACTTCAATAGACTCTTTTGAGTGAAGGCGAACACTGTGGTACAGGCGGTGCCCAGCTTAGCCGAATCTTGCATCTGATCTATTAATGTGCATAATTTGTTGCTATCTGTTTATTATTCTGCATATTATACAGCAAGCCTTGTATGAGCGTTTCTTTGTGCATTTCATAAGCATTTTACTTTACAAGCAAACACTTCCGATGCTCACCACTATCCCAAGCATTATGCGGGTAGCTAGCCCCGCATCACAGATTGATCATCTGTCAGCGGTAACCCCTAGTGGTGGCATCTCCTTTCAGCGTGAAATGTCTCAATTGTGCAAGCATTCATTCTGGGTATTAAGCAAGCAAGCAAGCAAGCATTACAGCCTTTATAGACACTTTCGCCACATATCTTACATGCATCATGAATATCTGTTAACTCACTAAGCAATTAGATTACAGTTGCTACTCACAATTTTTACAGGAAAAGGTAAAGAGCAAGCTGGACTATCTGCTTAGGTCTATTTTCAAAACAACCCAGAGGACTTAGCTCACTTTCAGCTTGTGGTATAGCTTTATGATGCCTTGGGATTTGGGTAGCTGCTTTTATTTATATTGTGATGTTTTAAAAACTTAGTACTGTAACCATTGTAGCACGTGTAGTGCATGACTTATTGTAATATTTAATTTAGCTTTATGCAAGCGTTATTTATTCCTGGGATTAAGCAAGCGTGTTTAAAGCAAGGATGTGACACATTCTTTCTTCCAGTTAATAATAATAACTATGCACTAAAAGCTTCCATTATATAGATGCATAATGAAGAGGAAGAAACTTGAATTTAGTGTTTGTTGATGTTTAAATTTCATAGCCAAAAGTTCACTCGAACAACTTGGTTCTTGAAGGCTGAAATGCGTATTGTGTTTCATTGAATATATATATATATATATATATATATATATATATATATATATATATATATATATATATATATATATATATATATATATATATATATATATATATATATAGCATTCGTCAGGTACCTCTTTGCCCTTCTGTTTGCCTGTTTTTTGGTTGTATAAGCAATATTAATTAATAATTTGGTTTACTCATTGATACAACCAGTTTTATAATCACCTTCTAACTCTTCCATATTTTTGCTGTTAACATCTTTGATGAAATTGAGAAATCATCAAAGTCCTATATGAAATCAAATCGTGTATGTGTGAATTAGCTTACAACTCCATGACCTGCACACATAGTAATATCATCATCCTTCACTAATTAACAATTGCCGTATAAAAAGAAGTATTTTGTGACTTGTAATTAAGCCAATTTTAAGTAATCAGAAAAAAATAAACTTGTTAATTATAATATAACAAGTCGACTGCATATACCACTAATTAAGTAATTAAAGTTCCATTGGCTCTTTATTTACTCTTAATACATATTCGGGTTGCTGGATATCATCATACTTTAGTAGTTTTTGGCAGTTATAAAATCCTTTTCTTGCCTATTTATCCTTTATATTTCTCTTTATACACATGTCTGTTCTTGGATGCTTATACACACACACACACACACACACACACACACACACACACACACACACACACATATATATATATATATATATATATATATATATATATATATATATATATAAAATCATTGTTGTTGCTGCTGTTTTATTTGCAATCTGTTTCATACATCGAACACACACAGAAACACATAAACACTAACACTTAAACTTATTAAATATATAGAAGTTGAGGGGCTGCTATGTTTGTGAGTTAAGGGATTGAGTAACTCTGCATATAACTGAGTTACAGAGTCTAATGGCATACGCACATCAAGTATTCTATTTTTATGATTTTTGTTTGACTTAATTGTGTTTGTAGTTATTAATTATGGCGTCGACTAGTGATCGAGGATGGATGTATATGATGACAGACAATGACAGATATTTTAATCGTAATTATGTTGCAAATGTAGAGAGGTTTTTGGACTTTGCATATTCTAATGATGATTGTGTTGAGAAGAAGTTGACCGTGTCAGGTGAAATAGTGCTTCAAATATTATGTCCTTGTGCTAAATGCACTAATTCTTTCTTATAGAAAAAGGGAAATTGTAGATGGTCACCTACTTAGAAAAGGGTTCATGCCTGAATATTATATATGGACCGAACACGGTAAAACTTCAATCCAAGAAGTGGGACAGACTTCTACTCCAATGGATGCGGATGGTGATGAGGGTTACAGACGCATGGTGTTGGACAACGTGTATCCCATGGGTCAAAATCTGATCTTTCAATCAAATTTGGATTCTATTGCTTGTGAAGAACATGTACCAAATCCAAATGCCAAAGGATTCCTTGACATGTTGCAAGCCGCAGATGAGCCTATATGGGAAGGATGTCAAAATTGGACGAAATTACAAGCTTCTATGTGTCTCATGAATTGGAAGGCACATTGTAATGTACCTAATGCTACTTTTTAGTTACATACTTCCCATGTTTAAAAGTATGCTACCAAGAGAATAGTTTGCCAAGTAACTTTTATGAGACAAAGAAGAGTTTGGATACACTTGGTCTCCCAAAAGAGAAGATTCATGCTTGAAAAAATCATTGCATGCTATTCTTCAAGGAAGTGTATCTTTAACACATTTTCGTGTATGCGGGGAATATCGTTACAAGAGTGAGCGAAAGGTCCCTAATTTGGTGTTGACATATATGCCGATTGGTCCTAGACTTCAAAAGTTATATATGAATTCAAAGACGGCCAAGGAGATGACATGGCATTATGATCACAAAACAAAAGAGTGTAGCATGGTACATCCGAGTGATGGAAGGCTTGGAAGCATTTTGACTTGGCTAATCTATATTTCGCGGAGGAGATAAGAAATGTTTGACTTGGATTATGCACTGACGGTTTTAGTACAAATAACTCCAATTCAAATCCATATTCATGTTGGCACGTCTTTCTTATAGTCTATAACTTACCTCCATGGACAAGTTTGTAAGACTCTTATGTTAGGCTATGTACGGTGTCTTAGCTTGCCCATGTTGCATGGGAGACACAAAATCCTTTCAGTTGACTGCTGGACGTAAACCATGTTGGTTCGACTGCCATCGAAATTTTTTACCTCCACAACACCCATTTCGAAGATATAAACGAGGATTTAAACCAGGTTGTTCTATATCATCAAGACTCGGACCACCATCGGAGTTGACGGGTTTTGAAGTTCTTCAACAGGTCTCTAACATTCCAACTGGTTATGAAGGCGTTCCATTCAACAAAAAAATCCAAGACCCCCTGGCTATGGGAAAACTCATAATTGGGTAAAGAGAAGCATATTTTTGGAGCTGTCGTATTGGCCCAAATTGCTAATCCGACACAATCTTGATGTCATGCATATTGAGAAAAATATTTTTGAGAATTTGTTTAACACCATAATGGATACTCCTAAAACTAAAGATAATCTCAAGGCAAGGTTGGATTTAGAGAAAATTTGCAATCGACCAACTTTGCATGTATTTATGAGAAATAATAATAAATCCATGAAACCGAAAGCATCATATGTTTTAACTAAACCAAACATAAAGAAAGTATGCGAATGGTTGAAGGAGGTTAAATTTCCTGATGGTTACGCCTTGAACATTGGGGGATGTGTAAACATCAAAGATTGCAACTTTTATAACTTTAAAAGTCATGATTGTCATGTATTTATGCAACGATTTCTCCCTATTGCTTTAAAAGGAATGATTCCAAATGAAATATGGGATGCGGTTACAGAGTTGTGTACATTTTTTCGTGTACTATGCTCGAAAGTGTTGCATATAGAAGACTTAGAAAAATTGCAAAAAAGTATTATTATAACTATTTGCAAGCTCGAAAAAGTCTTCCCACCCGGCTTCTTTGACTCAATGGAACATCTTGTAGTTCATTTGGCTCGTGAAGCTATTCTCGGCGGCTAGGTCCAATATAGATGGATGTATCTTTATGAGAGGTAATTGCTTTATGCTTAACAATTATTCACTTTACTTAAACATCAAATGTAATTGTTAACATTTGTATTCTTGCATCAATTTTAGGAAGTTCGGCATTTTAAAGAGAACAATTCGAAACAAAGCAAGGGTTGAGGGCTCCATTGTTAACTCTTATCTTGATGATGATCTTGCAAGCTTCTGCAATTTATATGATCAATCAACAATACAAACACATTTGAATCGTGAACCTCGAAATTTTGCTCCTGAAATTCATTGTATGAAACAACCGACCATCGGTTAGCATTTTTAAAGTTCCATCTCGAAGACTATATGGTGGTAAATGTAGAGCCTTAACCGGTGATGAGTTGTCAAAGATACACACTTACATCTTGCTTTATTGTCAAGAGGTTCACGATTCCATATTGTTGTTTGACAATTGGATAAGAGAAAAAGAACATTATATTGAAGATAGGAGCTTGATAAAAGAAGAGAATCGGGCTTTGCTAAGTGGTTCGAAGAATACGTAAGTATAAAAACAAATAGTTTCAATAATATAGCATTCTTGTAAACATAACATGTCTTATGTTATAATTGTAGATAATGCTGGTGTCAGATGATAGGAATAACCATTTAAAGTGCTTAGCAGCAGGACCACTCACATATGCTCGAAGTTACAAGTGGTATTTGATCAATGGTTACAAGTTCCTCACACAAACAACTTATGATGGTCGTGTCACACAAAATAGTGGTGTCTGTGTGAAAGGGGCTACTTATGATCAAAATGTAAATAACTACAATGGAGTGTTGGATGACATATTAGAAGTTGAATATCATGATCCTTTAGGATCATCTTTCTTGGCCGTGGTGTTCAAATGTACTTGGTTTGATCCTGCTCAAGGGGTAAAAGTCGACCTTAAGAATAATTTGGTTGATATCAAACAGTAGAAGAAAGGATGTGCTGACGACCCTTATATTCTAGCATCACAAGCACATCAGGTGTATTATACACCATATCCTTCAACAAAATATTGGTGGGCTGTTGTCAAAATGATTCCTAGGGGCATTTATGAACTAGCAGAAGATGAGTCTGTAGTTGATGATGATGAGGAGGAACATTTTTTTTTTCAATAGGATGAAAGATTAATCTGTACAACAAGTACAAGTGATGATTTCCCATCTTTTATTCTTGTACAAGGAGATGTTAAAGAAGTTGCCAATAACGATGAAAATAATGATGATGGTGTTGAGGAAGTTGAGTTTGAAGACATCGATGTAGACGAGAATGATGATATGGAACTTAATTACGACGACGATGAGTCTGAATAATTAGTATGTAGTGAACATGTAGTTATTAATCTATATTTCCTAATTAGTATACAATTATGTGCGTATATTTCATGGCTTTTATAGATTTAGTTTAATATTAACTAACTAATCATATGTATCTGACCATAATTCTCTTTTTTCTTTGGATTTTAGGTTACCAAATTTATCATTGTTATTTATCATGTCTTCTAGTGGACGCAATAGTCGTGGTAGAGGTAGTGTTCTTGCAAGAGGTAGTGGAGGTCGTGGTCCAAGGACTCTAGTTGGTGGTAGGCTTGGTAGTGCAAGGCAGGGTTCAAATAGCTTTCAACCGGTACCCTCAGACACTAGTGTCGTTGGTTTAGATGATGTTGATATTGCTGGTGATGACGCTGGTTTAGATGATGATGTTGGTGACGATCATACATCAAATGATGAGAATATAGAGCAAGTATCACGTACAAGATGAGGATCAAATATCCCTTGATCATTACCCACACGAGGAAATCGTGAACATATTTGGATAGAAGACGAACAATATATTTCATATTCTGTACATTAAAGTTGTGTTTATATTTATAAACTAAAGGTGATACTAATATTAATTGTGTTTCTTTTCATTGTGTAGATTTCATAATCAAACTAAAATTAGTCGTGCCATTACTGGAATAGTTAGGGGGCAGTTTCGTGGTGCTTGGGAAACATGGAGTAAACTTCCTCAAAATCAACGTGACCTGATGTGGGGACGATTTAAGGTTTGTACGATTGTTGATTGTCAAGAGGTTCACAATTCCATATGGTTATTTATAAACAAGTGTTTCATGTGCAGGGACTATATACATGGGATGAAGAAGATGAGGAGTTGATTAAAAAACGTTTTGAGAGGCAAATCTCCCATCGATTTAGTGATATGCTCAGTAAAGTTAGGGATAGGGCAATTCAAAAATATGAGAAGCAATCAGAGCTTCCTTTTGACAACAATTACTCTGATCTCCTTCCTTATAATCCAACATGGTTGAGACAGGATGTTTGGACAAATTTATGTGAACATTGGAATTCGTCTAAATGGAAAACCACGTCATCAATAAACAAAGAAAATCGATCAAAGTCTGTAGGTGGCCATCATACTTGTGGGTCTAATTTGGTGAGACATGTTCAATCTATCTTTTTTAATATGTTATCTGTTAATATAAAAATCCTAATTGCAACTTAAATTTGTAGGAAGCTTCTTTAGGACACTCCATGCTATCTCATGAGTTTTTCTTATATACACATACAAAGAAAGGCTCGAGGCCACTAGTTCACAAATCTGGGGAGGGAACGTCTAGTGTTGGAGATTTTGGAGAGGAGGAGGCTCAATCGAATGAGTTAGAATGGGTTGGTGATAGGTCGCGCATACATCATGTAAGTTTTGCTAGTTCTTTATGTTTTAGTTGTGTTTTTAGTAATCCATAATTAGATATGAAATTATCGATATTTTTTTTGTATGATTTTACATAGGAAACATATATGTCGTATATGACTGAGAAGTTTGGGGAGGATCATACAAAACACCCGAAGCACAACCAAGAGTTGTGGTTAAAAGCTGCACCGCCGAAGAAGAAGCGAAGATATGGGGCTGGCAATGCTATTGATCCTGTTTTGGTGTTGACGGGAACCTTTTCGACACCTAGCACCACTAGTTCGTATCATGAAACCATGTCTAATGAGGAGGTATGTTTATGATTTATTATTATGTTTGTTTTAACCAATAAAACCCAATGTGATACATGCCTACTCATTTAGAGATGCTAATCATTTTTAAACTCAATTGATTTGGATAATATGCAAATTAATGAGTAGGTGTTTCTTGGTAGTACAACTATTGCCTTGGCTAACCTTGATGATATTGGTGTTGATGTATATGTTATTATTGTTGATGTATGTGTTACATAATAACTCCAAAGAGAATATGTTTTATACATGAATTATGATAAGTATATAACTTGTTCGGTAATGAACTAATTATATATACACCAAAACATATGTGTATCCCCAACCATAAGTGATGCTATACATGTACTTGCTCAAGCTTTGCTTTAGGTAGTTGAATCGCCTCTTTCATTATTATACAATTTTAGTAGTTGTATTGTTGTTTTGAGTTTTTGAATTTGAATAACATATGTACTTATTTGTGTATATTTTAGATTGAAACTTTGAGACATAAATTGGAGGAGTTTGAGCAACAAAGAGAGAGAGAGAGAGAAAGAGTTGAAATAGAAAAGGAAAGAGCTGATAGAGAGGTGGAGAAAAAAGAATTTGAAGAGCGTCTTCAGAACGAGAAGCTTGAAAGAGAGAAGGAAAGAGCCAATAGAGAGATTGAGGAAAAGGAATTTGAAGAACATATTGAGAACGAGAAGCGTGAGAGAGAGGATCTCTAAAGAAATGAACGACAAAATCGCCGAATTGTTTGGTAAAATTAAGTAAACTTGAATTTTATGTTGACGGGAGTTGTTTGGTAAACTTAAGTAAACTTGAACTTTATGTTGATTGGAGGGTTTTTTTGGTAAACTTAAGTAAACTTGAACGTTTTGTTGCTTGGAGTTTATTATGATAACTTTGTTGAGTTTATTATTAGTTGGTTTGTTAATTTTAATATTAGATAATTTTCGTTTTAATTTGTTGTTTTTAGTATCAGATGTTATAGATATTTATATCAAATTTGCATTTGATAAAGTATCAAGTTTGAAGTATGATATTTTGGGTATGCAAACAAGAAAAAACAAAAATACAAAAGCTAGCTATTAATTTAGTTTCATTTTGCGACAGATTTGTGACGTAAGCAAGAAAATTGAATCTTAAATTTCGCGTCAGAACTATTACGAATATGATCCATCATATATTCGTCGCAAAGTAATTCCGTTGCAAATTCCATCACAAAAAACTTCTGTCGCAAAATCCATCGTAAAAGATTTCCACCGCAAATCCGAATCAAAAGTTACATCGCAAATCCATCGCAACATTTCGGTCACAAATCCATCGCAACAAATTTCCATCGCAAATTCGTAGCAAAATAATAACTATCGCAGATCTGTCACAAAAATTCTCTGTCGCAAATTCGTCACCAAAAATCGTCGTAAATCCGTATCAAATAAAAGTTGCGACGAGCAAATTTGGTCGCCATTCCATCACAAAGCATCGTTAGCGACGGATTGGCGACTGATTTTTCCATCGCAGAAAACTGTTTTCCTTGTAGTGAATTTTCGGGGTTCAACCCTTTTCAAACCTTAGACCGAGACTTAGATTAGGACTCCATAGGTTCTCATGCACACACCGAGTTTAAATTTATGAAATGAAGTCTAAACAATGTTGTTTGGTTCTAAATTGTGATGAAATCAATAGATTAGGGACTCATCTTGTAATTAAATGAAAGATTAGAGTTTATGTATAAATAGAATTTTCCTTGGAAAATTCTATAACTCTTGCTATTTTAGCATGTGAAACAAAAGGTGTAAAAGTCAAAAAATACAATCAATGCAAGATTTATTATTTTAAATGTCTTTGATTTACTAGATCTTGAATCATCAATTGATATTAGAGCCAAAAGTGGATCTAGTTGATAAAATATTGCAACAAAATCAAGAAGATAATTCAAGAAAATCAAGAAACGTTGCATCAAAAGTCAAAGTTGAAGCTATGATCTTCTGGAATTTTTTAAAAATTCACACGACAATGAATTGAGCTGAATTTTAGATATGTCATGAAGATCCAGTTAACATTTCAAGTCCTAATTCATAATGATCAAGGAGTGATCGTATTTTAAATTCTTGAATTCGGTTTTACGTTCTTGAGTTCTTGAATTTTTGAACTTTTGATTGAAAAGGATACGGAATCTGATTTTATGGTCGAGTGTTAGGATTATTATAACAAGCAAATTCTGAAAATTTCAATTTCTAATTCCTAATAGTTTGAGAGTAATTGAAATTTTATTTTGTGATTTCGTTTCTAACCGGAAAACTGAGTTGAATCTTTAAAAATTTCTAGAAAATTCTCTGTTTATCCGTTTGATCTGAATTTTGATATGTTTTTCACCTATAACACATGCATCTACACCTAAATTTTCATATTTTCATTCGCAAAATTGAGGAAATACATAGATGATCTGAAATGTGTGTTCTTGTTGTGTTAATATATGTTCTTGATAAATATTTGATGAATTCTAGATGTTTTTGCTTGCATGAGTGGTTTTTGATACCTAATCAAGTGTAACAAGTTTTATTATTTAATTTCACTGATTTTACATTCAATTTCTCAATTTTTGATTTGTTGAATTTGAAACAGTTCTTGTCATTTCATGTGAAAACTACATTGCTTGATCCGTTTTTTTATTGATTAAACTGATAAAAACTTGAGTGTTCATTTTGCATACTTTCTAAGAAAGGAAGACGATTGATCTCGAGTTCTAGGTTGTTCCATCACGAGTCTCACACATAATTTTTCGAGTCCATAACAGCAGCATCTCGAGTTCATTGGAAATCTTTCGAGTTCACTTCGAGTTTGTCTTGAAAACTTTCGAGTCCAAGGCAGATGTTTCTCGAGTACATATTTGGAAATCTCGAGTCCAATACAACTTTATCTCGAGTCCAGTCATGTTTCATTTCAAGTCTAAGTGTTCATCATCTCGAGACTGTGTTCATCATTGTATTCTCGAGTCCAAAGAAGCTTAATCTTGAGTCCAAGACAGATAAATCTCGAGTCCAATACAAGAGATTTCGAGTTCAATTGACTCGAACTCGAGTCTGAAGGCCACGAAATTCGAGTCCTATGGACTCGAACTCAAGTCTCAAGGCCACAAAATTTCAATTTCCATTGAATCGAACTCGAGTCTAAAGGCCACAAATTTTGAGTCCCATTGGACTCGAGTCTACAAGTTTTTTCATCTGTGACCCTTACTACTTCTAGAAGCCCTAACTTTTGACTGGAATACCGTTATGGTGACCAAAATATATCAGATCGAATCTTAAATGGAGATCTACATGTTGAACCAGATTTAGCCTGTTCTGAAAATTTTTGGAGCCTAAATTGACTCCTAAAAGATTTACAGTCACAATAATGAAAATTACATGCATCATTCGACGTTCAAAAATCACTTCGGAGCCAATTTTCACCGAGTAATCAACTTAGATACATCTTGCAAAGCTTCAAATTTGGAGTTGTATCCTTGAACAATCTTCTAATCTTTCAAACTTGGACAAATCATGAATTTGGATCCTTCGCCCATCAGATTTCATATCAAGACATTGAGATTGTTTTTTTATTCTTATCTGATTATTGAATATTTATTGGCTAAGTTAATTCCAAATCACTTCATTTGGTCTATAAATACATTTCAAAAGTTTTGGCTCGAGAAAATTGCTTTAAAATTGATTTTGACATTGTAATTACTTGCTTTAGACCTTTGTTAAAATGTCCCGTTCTAATAACATGGCGTTGGTTACCAAATTCTACAATATAAACCTCAAATTCAATATAATAAAAGTATTCTAAGTTCAAACCTTAAATTCAGTGCATAAATAAGCTAAAACCATATCATTCAGAGTATGCTAAAATAATTATCTAGATATTACAACCAAATCGAAAGTCTAGGGTTCTACCTAACCCAATTACAAGTTCGATAATGATTACATAATAAGCGGAAGACTTTTGATACCACGGGTTCTCAGACTCTAGATCATGAAGCTAGTGCTTTCCCCTTATCAGCTAAACCTGAAACATTGCCCCCACAATCGGGGTAAGTCGTCGCCTAGCGAGTAACAGAGTTAATAGCATAAATAACACAGTAATATGAATGAACAAGTTATCAGACACAAATTCAACATGTGTAGCACCCGGCCTTCCCAGCAGTGCATCCACGAATAAGGTAATCTGTGTAGCATCCGACCTTCCCAGCAATGCATACACAGTAACACAGCTCGTGGCACTCCCGACTTACAACGTATAAAATAATGCAGCCACACAGGCATACAGTCAACACATAAATACACAGTATGCATACCGGGGAAAAGGTTATCATATAGCAGCTCATGGTGATGAAAAGAATACCTGTAAGGTCACCTACCTACGGATCTGATCTTGACGCGACACCTTCCAACGAGTGCGGAATCCTCGTTAGGGGTTTAACGGATCGATCACACACACGGAAACCAGAGACTAACACAATGATAGACGTCACAACGAATTACCCGTCACGTTTATCTCTCTGAAACGACTCTCTGAAATCTTCACAAGTTCGTAGTGCACAATACGAGCTCTGGATACTAATCTCTGCCGAAGTCCCTAATGAAAACGGATTAAATCTTAATTATAGAGCTTAGATTCGAACTTAGCTTAGACAAATTCGTATAGGCCCAAACCCACGAACTTGTCCACTACATGTTCGAACTTAGCTCCTACTAAGTTCAAACCCTAGCCTTTGAACTTATTCTTGAACTTGTCTTTGAACTTGTTCTTGAACTTGTCTTTGAACTTGTTCTTGAACTTATTCTTGAACTTATGTTTGAACTTATCTTTGAACTTATCTTTGAACTTAAGTAAACATCAATCACAAACAAGATCAAACACATATAACCAATATCAAACATATGCATTAACTTGTAATTACAAAGTCTGAACTATTACAAAAGACTATCTACACTTAGATTACTATCGTCACACAGGATGCACTAACAGACTCCCCCTTGACGATAGCTTCTAACTAGATATTCAATTAATCTACAGTACTAGGCTTATTCAAAATGCTACTAGCATACAAACCCTATTCTACACACACCTTTACAACCTTCTGGTATTTCTTGCCTTCAGACCTCAAACCTTCGTGAAAATAGATTGGTTGCTCATAAAGTTTCAGCAAGTCGCCCTGAGACAGGTTTACGAGGTGCAGAGGGTCATACACTTTCAAAATAACTCTGTCGTCATGATCTTCCATAATTGCCTCTGGTGTTTCATTGTCAACGAACCACCACTTCATATTCGCGAGAACATCCTGTGGCATTGGTTTCAATGGAACCTTCTTTAAGCATCGAACCGGCTTGTAGAACATCTTCATCGAAGGTTTTCCGGTCAATGGATCTATCCTAGACTCATCCATTACCCTCTTTCCTTCCATTGGCTTTATTCTCTCAAACCTTCCAGACCGACCTTCTTTTCTTATAATTCTAGCTATCACTTCTGCGTGCTGGTCGTCTCCTAGGTTTATCAGATTCTTCCATGCCAGTTCTTTTAATTCACATTTTGGTAGTGTATTGAAGACTTTTAGCTTTCTCTTTAGATACTGTAGCCCGTCTCTTCTCTTAAGTACAAAAAGCTGTAATTCTCTATCGAAAAACCAACTGAGAATGCCTCCAGACAGTTTTCCTGGACTTGGCAATCTCATCTTCTCTTTCACAGCTAATTCAGACTTCTTCTCTTCTTTTCTGAACCATGTACTATCAATTTTTCCTCTCTCAAACCCATTGTCTAAAAGATGAGTTGATAGCGTCTCATACCAAGCCCTAGGTGCCTGATGTAATCCATACAGAGGCTTATCAAGGCGATATACTTTGTCCGGATACTTTGGATCAGTAAACCCTGGCGGTTGTTCGACGTACACCAATTCTTTCACCTTTCCGTACAGGAATGCACTCTTGATGTCGAGTTGATATATTTTAAACCCTTTAAAGGACGCGAAAGCTAGAAATATACGAATTGCCTCGAGCCCCGCCACTGGTGCAAACACTTCGTTATAATCAATTCCCTATTCCTGGTTGAATCCTTTTACCACAAGTCTTGCCTTGTTACGAGTAACTATACCCCGATCATCCCTTTTGCACTTAAAGACCCATTTGGTCCCTATTGCAACTTCTCCTCGAGGTAACGACACTAACTCCCATACTTCAAGCTTTCTGAACTGTGACAGTTCCTCTTGCATGACTTCAACCCAAGAATTATCTTTCAGTGCCATTTGCACATTCTTTGGCTCTACTTGTGAGATAAAACACGAGTATAAACACGTGTGAAATGCCTCTGAGTCGTTGATCATCGATAACAACACCGTTTTATTATTCACAATACTCCTAGTTCTCACACCGGTATTTGGATTTCCTATGATACTCTCAATTGGATGATCCTTGTTTATCCTTGATGTCTCAATCTTATCGACTTGAAGATTATCTCCTAAGTTTGATCCTATTTCACCTAACGGGGGTATGACTTCAAAGGGTATATTCTCTTCCTTATGATCACTATCCTCGGAGTTAGAGTTATTTGTCTGATTCTCATTCGTAGGTAATTCAGGTTCATTCTCTGTTGGAGACCCATCTTCTGTCGTTGTAGGCTCAGATGTTGATGGAATGCTTGACTTTGGAAAACCTTGGTACTCGTCATTAAGGTTTAATGATGAGAAGTCATTTTCCACTGTACCTGCATTTCCACTAAACGGTATGTTAAATGATTCAAACAAAGAGTCATAATCAAATAATCATTCCGGACCAGTTTGGGGTTCATGTGAATAACTTGTTACGTCAATGTTAAACACAATTTCAACTGTACCATTTGTTTTGTTAAAAACCCTTTTGTTTGGTGAGCTAGGAACATAACCTAGGAAGTATCCTTCGTCAGCCTTTTCATCAAACTTAGGTTGATGTTTTGTTTTCTAGTAAAGTACACAGTACCCCAAACGGTTCAAAGCCAGTTAAATTTGGTGGTCTTTTATTCAGAACTTCATAACAGGTTTTGTTCAGTGATTTGACAGTAAGGACCCGATTTAAAACATGACAAACGGTATTCACTGCCTTCCCCCAAAACATGGTAGGAAGCTTTGAATCCGAGAGCATTGTCCTTGCTGCCTCAAACAAAATCCTGTTCTTACGTTCTACCACCCCATTTTGTTGTGATTCATAAGGTGCACTAAATTGATGCACTATGCCTTTGGTTAGACAATATACACCAATTACTGTGTTTTTAAATTCAGTTCCGTTATCACTCCAGATACGTTTTACCTTTGTCTCGTATGAGTTCTCGACTTGGTCTAAGAACCGAATCAGCTTTCCAGCTGTTTCGACCTTTGTACCTATAAAGAAAACCCAAGAGAAACGTGAGTAATCATCAGTGATAACTAAACAATACCAACTACCACCTATGCTCCTTTTGTTGATTGTACCGAAGAGATCCATATGCAGCAAATCGAAGGTGGAAGCTATCTAGTTCTGAGTCTTTGACTTGTGTGACTTCTTGTGTTGTTTTTCTTTCTTGCACGGGACACAGTTGTCATCGAACTGAAAACTCTTCAGTGGAACACCTTGCACCGGACCATGTTTAGTGATGTAATTCATTTTCCTTAGGTGCAAGTGTGCCATGCGTCTGTGCCATAGAATAAATTCTGATTCTGAAGCTTTGGAGATTAGACAAATTGTTCCCATCGAAGAGTCTGATATGTTCATGTCCATCATGTACAGATCATTCTTCCTTGGGGCTCTCATCATGATCCACTCTTCAGGTATTTTGAATCCCGGCTTCAGCACTAACGCTTCAGTTTTAGTAAAGATTACTGAATTCTTCTTATCACAGATCTGAGATACACTAATGAGATTGTGATCAAGTTTATCAACATGGTAAGCTTGATCAAGTGTGATTTTCCCATTAGTGACCACTCCATTTCCAGTGATATGGCCTCCCTTATTCCTAGCGAATGATACAAAACCCTTGTTCCCTCCCTTGAAGTCTGTGAGTAGACTCCTTTCCCCAGTCATATGACGAGAGCAACCACTGTCGACGAACCACTTGTTGTTAAGATATGTAGTTAGCTCCTCACATGAAAGACACAAGTTAGTTATCACGGGGAACCCAAGCCATGACTGACTTGGTAATACCATTCTCACCCACATACGTGAACTCCTTCAAATACCCATCTCTCCTTTTAGGTGACTTGGGTTTTTGATTGAGAGCCTGTTGTGGTGCTGAGTGATTAAGATTCACTTTTGGCCTTTAAGTTGGCATTTTCTGTTGAGCCATTGATTAGTTTCTATTATAAGGCATTTCAGTTTGATATCCCTAGGCTCTACCTGGTGTCTGTTGTCTTTGAGGAGTATGAGACCTAACTGGAATGTAAGTCCTTCTAGGTGTTGTACTCCTATAGCCTTGTTGTGGTCCTGACCTAGACTGACTAGGGACTCTATTCAGAGAATTAGTCCTAATCACTTCTTGCTGTCTGACCGACACCGATGTATGTTTAACAGCTATCCTAGGTGTTGCATTCACATTCCTCTCTGTATGTTGAGAGTTACTTGTGCTAGCAATGCTAGGTACTGGTTTTAGGATTGGTTGTTTAGGCTTTCCTACAGTAGGTCTAGACTCTGGTTTAGAGGGTGTAGACTCCACTTTCTTATAAGGACAACTAGACGCAACATGTCCCTTCTCGTGACATCTAAAGCATGACATCTTATCAATCGACTTTTTATATGTGCCCTTTGACTTAGGTGTCTAACTAGTGTCATTCTCTTTCATTTCAACTACAATGATTACTTCCTCTTGCTGATTATTAATTTCAGGTTTAGTTTCTCCTAAAATATTGTCATTAGTAGACTGCACAAACTTGACTTTCTTAATCTTAGAGGTAATATTAGACACCTTAGTTGACTTATCCTTATCAGATTCAGTTCCAGTTGCTACCTCTGATTCAACCGGTTCATCAGTTTTATCCTGAGGTTGAGGCACATAGTTATTGTTGATGATGGAGGACTTTCTTGATAACCTAGTCCTACTGGTTTCTTAGACTGCCGTTGAGCTTCGAAGATCTTTCCTAGGTTTAGAAATGAGTTCCTAAACTTTTCAAGCTAACTATTTACCTCAGCAACCTTAACTCTTGATTCTGCTTGTTCTACATCCTTAATGGTAAGTTCATTGGTTAAAGCTTCAACATGCTCATACATAAGTTCTATCCTGACACATTGTTCACTTAATTTCTCTTTTAGAACTATGACATCCTAAGCATCTGCTTTCAGCTTATTCCTTAGATCTTCCTTAATATCTAGAAGACTAGCTTTATCTGATTTTAACGATTGGATCTGAGCAGTTAAGTTGTTATGTGTTTCTATTACTAAGTTTAACCTATCATTTAAAATAACACTTAAAACACATAAATCATGGAATGCAGAAAAGTTTAGAGTTACCTTTTTGTGATCCGATTCCACGTTAGCCATTTTAGCAGCAAACTCCAGAATGGACTAATTCTCTGGCTTTTCCACCATCAAAGGACTTGTATCGATCTGCTTGGTGTCCTCTGCAACTTCTTCAGCTCTGTCATCCCCAGTCTCAGTTACTTCAGCCATAAAGGCTCTAGCATTCGACTCCAGATGAGTACTCCAATCATAAGTTCCATCAAGCTGTCTGTTAGATGACACATTTGTTAACAGACCAGCGATGGTTGCTTGATTCCCAGAACCACCAGATTGATATCTTCCTTGAGTCTGATTCTGATAGTTCTCTACTTTGGGTCGTTGACACTCTCTTGCAAAGTGTCCCAATCCTTGACAATTGTAACACTTAACCTTTGATTTGTCAAACACAACCTTGGTGTTGCCTACGTTCAGATTTCTCCCTGTTCTCTTCATGAACCGCTTGACCATTTGAGTCACCATGGCCAGTTGTCGTTGTAGGTCCATTTCCTCCAAGTCATCAGTATCTACCTGATCGTAGTCTTCTTCCCATAACGCAGGACCGTTTATCTTCCCTTGAACGCAATTGTTGTGTGCTGTGACAAATGAAGCTAAAAGATTCAGATGATCTTAAGCCGATTTTGCGCTCATTGGAATCTTTGGGTATCCTTGAGATGTAGACGCTGAATGAGTTGGTTTTTCTTCTGGTTTAGAAAACCCTAACAATGCCCTGCTACTAGATTCCTCTTTCTCCAATGGAATGGATTCTTCTTCCGAGAAGAATGTTGTGGCCCCCGACTTCAGTTCACCAGTAATTGACGGTTTTTGTAACAACCTAGTCATAACTACACTTTAATTTCTGTATCGGAGTTAATAATGTAATTTTATTACATTATTTGTTTTGTAAAATAATTAAGTAATGAAATTATTTAATTAAATTATATAAATGTTTTAAAATATTTAAATAATGTAATTTTATTACATTATCTGAGTCTTTGATCATCGATAAAATATGAGTATAAACACGTCCGAATCCGGATGGTCCGAATCCGGTTGATCCGAAATCCGGATGCCCCATTTCAAATGCTTTATTTTTTATGCTTTAAAATAATAAATAAATGATTTTATACAATTATTAGACCAATGATTTTATGATGAAGGAACATTGAATAAAGCAACATGATATATATATATATATATATATATATATATATATATATATATATATATATATATATATATATATATATATATATATATATATATATATATATATATATATATATATATATATATATCTTTTGAGAATTCAAAGAAACAAAGAAAATGAACAAATGAATGATTGATTAGTTATCAGTTATCAGAATCAGATCAAATAAAGATTTAAAGCTAAAATGTTCTTGCTATGATATAACTTTGACAGGTTCAGATAAATTCTGAACAAAGAACTAAAGATTTAAAGATATGGAAAGTGGGTCACAGATTTGAAAAGAAAAGTCGGAGATCAGATAGACAAAGATTTAAAGATAAATCCTGAGATAACTCTGGTGGTGGATTTAATCTGCTTGATAAAGACCACAAAACCAGTGAGTTATAAATATTCAACTTTACATGCTAGATTTCCGGTTGAGACCTATTGTTGATGATAGTTTACTTTGACATTCATACATGCTCAGCTGGATTGTGACCTGTGCACACCATGGCTCGTGGATGCCCTGGGGATCATGATAGCTACTTGACTTATCATTCCGCTTGACATTGAACTTATAATTCATTTCAGATATTGTTATGAGATTATTGCTATCATGACCTTGATTATCTATGCTTCATTATTGTTTGCATCTTTGACATATTGATTCAGCTTAGCATGATTAGCTTTGACGGTTTATTGTTCTAGACCATGCTATTTCACCAGTTCTATAGAACTTGGTATTGACACTCCGATGTTCCCCCATGTTGACCGCTGGTAGCTAGCCCAGCATAAGTGGATAGCTTCCACTAAAAGCGAGTGCGTGGCGTGGACATCATCCAACTCTTTGACTACTATGTCTCAATCATGAGTGGCTGTAGCGGCAGTCAAGATATATCATGCTAGACCCATGATCCGCTTGATTAATGCATGTAATATGAAAATCTATATTCTCACTAAGCTTTGCTTACAGATGTTGTCTACACTTTTTACAGGAAAAGATAAAGGAAAGTCACCTGTCGGACCTAGTTCTTAGGTCTTACAAGAATCAAGTTGAAGTCTTCATAGCCCACTACTCAACAATCCTTTTGGTACTGATTGGAAGATGATAATTGTGGTGGTCTTGATAGATTTGATTTGATTGTATGATGACATGAATTAGATTAGTCTTGTACCATTTATAAGTTTAATTTGAAAACTGTAATTCTGAACTAAAAATTTCATTAAACTTATCCTAAATGCTTGTACCTGTAATTTGAAATTCCGCAATATAATTACTCTATCTTAGTTATGATTGATATCGTGTTGCAAGATGTGGGACCTAGACTCTGAGGACTGCCCCGTAAGGGAAGGTCTTCACAGGATGGTATCAGAGCCCATAGTTTGAGTGAATCAAGTATTACGTGAGTCATACTTGGTCTCAAACTGAAGAAATACATATGTATCAATCATTTAGGTGGTTTGAACTGAGATAGGATGTACAGACTGTTAGGATGGGAAAAAGGGTACATAGCTCTAAGTCTATAAACTGATAGTTAAATGATTTTAATTTTCAGTAAAGATGTCAGGATCAGGTGATATTCCCAACAACATGACTCCCCAACAGATGTTTGAAATGGAACAACAACTATTAGCCCAACACTCAGAACAACAAAACAAGAATATGCAAGAACAGCTTCACGCTAGAGATGAGACCGAAGCAAAAAGACGTGCTGATAAAAAGAATAAAAGAAAAGATAAACAAGTCCAGAATGATGAATCTGATTCTGATAACTCAAACCCCAATGCCCAAATTGAACAACCGAAAGGCTGTAAGTTCAAAGATTTTAAAGCCAGCGGTGCCCTTAACTTCGAGGGTACAGTCAACCCAATCCAGGCGATGGATTGGATAAGCCACACTGAAGAAATCTTCAGAATCTCTGATTGCTTAGAATCAAATAAAGTGAGTTATGCATCCGCTTTATTTGTTGGCGCCGCCCGTGCCTGGTGGAAAACCCAGAGAAGTATTTATGGCGAGGAGGTCATACAAACTCTAGAATGGGACCAGTTCCTCGATATGTTTAATGCGAAATATGGTCCTGTTGAACAACAAGACAAAATGGAGGTTCAATTGATGCAATTAACCCAAGGAACCAAATCTGTAGATGAGTACGAGCACGAATTCTCGCGGCTTTGTGGCTATTCCTCGTATCAAGTAGCCACTGAAGAAAGAAAGATGAATCGATTTCGTGGAGGGCTTAACCTTAGATACAGACACCCAATGAGTGCGATAAAGTATAAATCTTATCTGGAAATGGTTGAAGCGGCAAGGCAGATTGAGAGGGGATATATAGAGTACGACGATCAACTCTATGCTCCATCAACAAACCCGACATGTCCTTCTCCCCCAAAGAAGCAGAGATTCGGCAGATTCTTCAAGCCAAACAAATCTCAGTCCCATCAACCTCAACAATCCAAACGGTATAGTTCGCCACAGAAAGCTCAAGCCTACTCGCTTACAAATGAACCACGATTCTGTAAAAGATGTAGAAAATCGCATATGGGATTGTGTAATCCGGACGATGTCACTTGCTATGTGTGTAGCAAGATTGGCCGTAGTAGTGAAGAGTGCCCCCAGCGGGGTCTTGGATGTGCTAAATGCGGAAAGCATGGACACTTCATGTATCAGTGTCATAGTGGACATCGAGGCCAATCGCAATCGTCAGCTGGAGGTTCTACGATGAAAAGCTCAGCTGCACTCCAACTGCAAGGACCCGCGCATTTCAGATAACAGCGGAGGAAGCAAAGGAAATCCCTGATGTACTTACGGGTATGTTTCTATTTAATTCAATCCCTGCCCATGTATTATTCGATTCCGATGCTAGTCGTTCCTTTATATCGACTACTTTTGCTCGAAGACTGTCTAAATCTCCATTGAAGCTTTCCGTAGTATTGGATATTGAGACGGCCAGTAACAGTTATGTTATGACTGATTCCGTGTATCGAAATTGCACTTTACTTCTCAATAATATCGTGTTCAACCTTGATCTCATTCCAATTCCGTTAAAAGAGTTCGACGTCATTATTGGCATGGACTGGTTAACGAACAATGAAGCTACAATCATCTGCAACCACCGAATCATTAGGATCAAGTCTTCAGACGGCCGAGGGTTAGAGATAAAAGGCGACAAGCCAAAAGGTGCTCACTGCTTCATATCTATTGAGAAAGCGCGTAATTATTTATCTAAGGGTCACGAATCCTATTTGTGTTTTGTCTCGTCTGAATCTATTTCTGAAGCCAACAAGAAATCTATTTCTGATATCCCGATCGTCTGTGAGTTCCCAGACGTATTCCCCGATGATATTTCTGGATTGCCACCAGAATGTCAAGTCGAATTCGGCATTGACTTAGTTCCTGGTGCGGATCCAATTGCTAAAGCTCCCTACAGACTTGCGCCTGCAGAGATGCAGGAAATGTCAAAGCAATTGCAAGATCTATTAGAGAAGGTATTTATCCGACCTAGTTCATCTCCGTGGGGTGCACCTGTCTTGTTTGTTAAGAAGAAAGACAGAACTCTCCGTATATGCATTGACTTTCATGAGTTGAACAAAGTCACCATCAAGAATAAATATCCTCTGCCCAGAATCGATGATTTATTTGATCAGCTACAAGGAGCAAGCTATTTCTCCAAAATTGACCTTCGTTCTGGGTATCATCAGTTGAAAGTAAGAGATGAGGATATTCCAAAGACAGCCTTCCGAACAAGATACGGTCATTACGAATTTCTCGTAATGCCGTTTGGTTTAACGAATGCACCAACAGCGTTCATGGATCTCATGAATCGCGTGCGCAGGCCAATGCTGGATAAGTCAGTCATCGTATTCATTGACAATATTCTGATTTACTCCAAAACGGAGGCTGATCATGTTGTTCATCTGCGTCAATTGCTAGAGTTATTGAGAAAAGAAAGACTCCATGCAAAATTTTCCAAGTGTGAATTCTGGCTCAGACAGGTATAATCTTATATTGTCTCGAGCTATTTCCTAAGCGTTCTTTGTTCGAATAAAAACTTGAAATTTTACTTTGATTTCTTTATAGATTCAATTCCTTGGCCATGTTGTATCTGGTGAAGGTATCTCAGTTGATCCGTCTAAAGTCGAGGCTGTTCAGAAGTGGCAAACGCCTCGCAATGCCTCAGAAATCAGAAGTTTCCTTGGATTGGCTGGTTACTACCGGCGATTCATTAAAGACTTCTCGAAGATTATTGTGCCACTTACGATGCTAACACGAAAGAACACACCTTTCGTATGGGCGGATAAACAACAAAAAGCATTTGAAACTCTGAAGCAGAATCTTATACAAGCGTCGATCCTAGCCTTACCAGAGGGCAATGATGACTTCGTTGTCTATAGCGATGCATCTGGTACTGGTCTAGGCTGTGTTCTCATGCAAAGGGGAAAAGTCATTGCCTACACTTCAAGGCAATTGAAAGATTATGAGAAAAGTGCACCAACTCATGATCTTGAGTTGGCTGCCGTTACCTTTGTATTGAAAATCTGGCGTCACTATCTTTATGGGACAAAGTGTCAGCTGTATACTGACCATAAAAGCCTCAAACATCTCTTTACTAAAAAAGATCTGAACATGAAACAGCGACGGTCCTTGGAGCTTATCAAGGACTATGATTGCGAGATCCTGTATCATCCCGGCAAAGCCAACGTGGTCGCGGATGCTTTGAGTAGAAAGGTGTATCCTGAAAAGTGTTGCTATGCCCTGGCTCCTGTTGTATTCTCTTCTGATCTTATCGAAAATATCAAATCTGCCCAAGCTGAAGCACTGAAAGAAGATAATCTTTATTCTGAAAATCTCAAAGGGCAACTTCAATTCTTATCCATGAATCATTTGGGACTTCAATGTCTCAAAGAAAACCGAATCTGGATTCCTAAGTATGGTTCAATCCGCAACACTCTTCTGTCAGAAGCCCATAAGTCCAAGTTATCTATTCATCCTGGCAGCTCAAAGATGTACTTTGATCTTAAAGCTGATTATTGGTGGCCAGGAATGAAGAAAGACATCGGTCAGTATGTTAAAAGCTGTAGAGTTTGTCAAATGGTTAAGGCAGAACACCAGAAACCTTTCGGGGATATGCAACCACTACCAGTTCCTGAGTGGAAGTGGGTGCATATAACTATGGACTTCGTCAAGAAATTGCCTAAAACCAAGAGACAGCACGACTCCATCTTGGTAGTCGTGGATCGATTAACGAAGTCAACTCATTTCATACCGGTGAAAGAGATGTATACTCTTGATAGATTGGCACAGATGTACATCGCCAAGATCATTTCTCGTCACGGTGTGCCGAAGTCTATCGTCTCTGATCGTGATAGCCGTTTCACTTCAAGATTCTGGAAAGCGCTGCAAGAGGGGATGGGTACTCGAATCTCTATGAGTATTCCTTACCATCTTAATGCAGATGGCCAAAGTGAACGCACTATCTTAACTCTTGAAGATATGCTCCGTGTCTGTATTCTTGATCTGGGTGGTAACTGGGATGACCATTTACCTTTGGTCGAATTCTCATACAACAACAGTTGTCATTCCACGATCAAGATGGCTCCTTTTGAAGCTTTATATGGACAAAAGTGCAGAACTCCCACCTATTGACGCGAAACAGGTGACTTGCCATTAGCAGGTCCTGCCTTTCTACAGTTGACTCATGAGAAGATTCAACTTGTCAGAAGGAACATTCTTGAAGCTCAAAGCAGACAGAAGTCATATTACGATAATCGTCAACGATCTATCAGTTTTGCAGTTAATGATTGGGTGATGCTGAAAGTATCCCCAATGAAGAATGTGGTGCGGTTTATAAAGAGAAACAAGCTAGCTCCTAGATTTATTGGTCCATTCAAGATAGTTGAAAAGATAGGGAATCAATCCTATCGTCTTGAATTGCCAACAGACTTAGCGGGAATACATCCGGTATTCCATGTTAGTCATCTACGAAAGAGTCTAGCAGATGAAAGAGAAGTGCAGATACCACATGTTAATATGCGGATTGATAAAAAGCTTCGAGTGGTTGAAGAGCCAGAATGTATTTTTGACTCGAAGACCAAAAAGCTTTGAAATAAAGAGATACAGATGGTGCTCGTCCAGTGGAAACACCACAAAGGTTCGCATCAGTCTTGGGAATCTAAAGATGTCATGAAAGCTACCTATCCAAGTCTGTTCGAACATAGCTAACTTCGAGGACGAAGTTTTGCGTGGTGGAGCCCATTCTGTAACAACCTAGTCATAACTGAACTTTAATTTCTGTATCGGAGTTAATAATGTAATTTTATTACATTATTTGTTTTGTAATTTAATTAAGTAATGAAATTATTTAATTAAATTATATAATTGTTTTAAAATATTTAAATGATCAAATTTAAAAGAGATGTGTTATACAAAAGTGTAGGGGGGTTAAATTGCATAAACAACAAAGTTAAATATATAATCTAAGATAATGACTTTTAAATGCCATTTATCACACTTAAAGAAAAATCAAGCTCTCTCTTCCTTCTCACTACATCTACGACACCTTCAACAATTCATCCAAAGAGTTCATAAATTGTGTAATTAATTGAAGATTTGAAGGCAAGAAGGAGTTACAAGCAACATTAAACAAACAAGAAACTAGAAAGAATTGAGGTAAAATCCATTTAAATTACGAAATTTTATGAATTTTGGTTCGGTTTTGAGAAAAACCGAAACCTAAGATTATAACATGAAATTTATATGTTGCATGTTGGAAATTTCAGTAGATAATCATATATTGAAGTCATTAGATGTTAAAGAAACAACAATCAATGGGTGGATCGTCCAAATATAGGAGAAATCGGATTTTTTGTAAAATTTAGTGTTCTTGACAAAAGTGCCTATTTTGGACGATTTTCATCAAGTAATTATGTTAATGATAGGGAAAATAGTGTAAAAACAACCCAATAATGATAATATAACTTATTTGCAAGTTGCATGTTGATAAAAATGGGTTTTTGTGAATTTTTAGTGAAAATCCGTATGAATAAAAGTTAGAACACCAAGAACAAAAATCTGGAAAATTACAGGTTTAGGGATCCGAATTCGGATGTGATGCCTATTTCGGATGACTTACCCATTTCGGATCTAATTCGGATGAAAAGTTGATCCGAACTCGGATAAGCCGAATTCAGATGGCTCACTTCGGATGGCCCAATTCGGATACCCAATCCGGTTGGTCCGAATCCGGTTGATCCAAAATCCGGATGCCCCATTTCGGATGCTTTATTTTTGATGCTTTAAAATAATAAATAAACGATATTATACAATTATAAGACCAATGATTTTATGATGAAGGAACATTGAATAAAGCAACATGATATATATATATATATATATATATATATATATATATATATATATATATATATATATATATATATATATATATATATATATATATCTTGAGAATTCAAAGAAACAAAGAAAATGAACAAATGAATGATTGATGAGTTATCAGTTATCAGAATCAGATCAAATAAAGATTTAAAGCAAAAATGTTCTTGCTATGATATAATTTTGACAGGTTTAGATAAATTCTGAACAAAGAACTAAAGATTTAAAGATATTGAAAGTGGGTCACAATTTGAAAAGAAAAGTCAAAGATCAGATAGACAAAGATTTAAAGATAAATCCTGAGATAACTCAGGTGGTGGATTTAATCTGCTTGATAAAGACCACAGAACCAGTGAGTTATAGATATTCAGCTTTACATGCTAGATTTCCGGTTGAGACATATTGTTGATGATAGTTTACTTTAAAATTCATACATGCTCAGCTGGATTGTGACCTGTGCACACCATGGTTCGGTGATGCCCTGTAGATCATGATAGCTACTTGACTTATCATTCTGCTTGACATTGAACTTATAATTCATTTCAAATTTTGTTATGAGATTATTGCTATCATGACCTTGATTATCTATGCTTTCATTATTGTTTGCATCTTTGACATATTGATTCAGCTTTGCATGATTAGCTTTGACGGTTTATTGTTCTAGACCATGCTATTTCACCAGTTCTATTGAACTTGGTATTGACACTCCGATGTTCCCCCATGTTGACCGCTGGTAGCTAGCCCAACATAAGTGGATAGGTTTCACTAAAAGCGTGTGTGTGGCGTGGACATCATCCAACTCAATGACTACTATGTCTCAATCATGAGTGGCTATAGCGGCAGTCAAGATATATCACGCTAGACCCATGATCCGCTTGATTAATGCATGTAATATGAAAATCTATATTCTCACTAAGCTTTGCTTACAGATGTTGTCTACACTTTTTACAGGAAAAGATAAAGGAATGTCACCTGCCGGACCTAGTTCTTAGGTCTTACAAGAATCAAGTTGAAGTCTTCATAGACCACTACTCAACAATCCTTTTGGTACTGATTGGAAGATGATAACTGTGGTGGTCTGGGTAGATTTGATTTGATTGTATGATGACATGAATTAGATTAGTCTTGTACCCTTTATAAGTTTAATTTGAAAACTGTAATTCTGAAGTAAAAATTTCATTAAACTTATCCTAAATGTTTGTACCTGTAATTTGAAATTCCGTAATATAATTACTCTATCTTAGTTATGATTGATATCGTGTTGCAAGATGTGGGACCTAGACTCTGAGGACTGCCCCGTAAGGGAAGGTCTTCACAGGATGGTATCAGAGCCCATAGTTTGAGTGAATCAAGTATTATGTGAGTCATACTTGGTCTCAAACTGAAGAAATACATATGTATCAATCATTTAGGTGGTTTGAACTGAGATAGGATGTACAGACTGTTAGGATGGGAAAAAGGGTACATAGCTCTAAGTGTATAAACTGATAGTTAAATGATTTTAATTTTTAGTAAAGATGTCAGGATCAGGTGATATTCCCAACAACATGACTCCCCAACAGATGTTTGAAATGGTACAACAACTATTAGCCAAACACTCAGAACAACAAAACAAGAATATGCAAGAACAGCTTCAGGATAGAGATGAGGCCGAAGCAAAAAGACGTGCTGATAAAAAGAATAAGAGAAAAGATAAAAAAGTCCAGAATGATGAATCTGATTCTGATAACTCAAACCCCAATGCCCAAATTGAAGAGCCGAAAGGCTGTAAGTTCAAAGATTTTAAAGCCAGCGGTTGTGACGCCCTTGTTAATTAATGATATAATTGTAGCAATCACCAGGATCGACAAACAACCCAATGAGTATCATAATAATTGAAATTGAGTACTTAAATCAGAATTAAGCGAATCCACACTAAAGCAATGAAAGTAAATGTCTACAGTGTTTAAGTCTAGCTATTACATCATCATAATTGTTTTAATAGTAACAAATTCCCAGCCCCAAAGCTACATCGTCCATGTACCAATTAGCTTCTAAGGTCACCGAGATAAGAATTTGATTGCTTAAGATGAAGGTCCCGCTACACTCTTGCCTTTGCCTGTAAACAATGTGAGTCAACAGTAAGCTAAATGCTTAGTGAGATAACAGATTATACATACAACAAATATTTCTTTACATGCAATGCTTAACCATGGGCAGTGTAAGCCCCATGTATGTGAAAACGGCAGTGAAAGCCTCAATGTGTGAGTAAACCATGCAGTGCTAGCATGGGGTGGCAGTTCAATATGCTGATCGGGGATGTGCCGAACCTGATGGGATACGAGTGGGATGATCAGTCCCCGACAGTGGCCTGCTGTCAGCCCCAGTCCAGGTCGCATCAGATTATGAAGTAATGATCATGCAGTGCAAGCATGATGTATATAGATGCACTTTCAAATGAACGCTGGCTACATGTGTGTTACATGTCAAGTACGAGTGTGCATCATAACAACAAATCATTTCATGAGTGCCAAATGAAGTATATGAACAACGTGAACATGCCATTGAATGTATAAACATGAATGCAAAAACAATAAATGTTCGAATGACAATCTGTTACTCACAGTGATTGGTTTTGTGACTTGATCCTGAATCAATGTGTGTTTTGATAACACCACAATGATCTGTAAAGTAAGTGTAATAGTGAATTTGTGTCAGTAATTGCTTAAAAATTGTATTCTGTAATATTAAATGTAATTGGGTTCTGAATTCGGACCACATCCGAATTCGGATGGTCCGAATTGTAATTGGTCCGAATTTGGGGTGATGGTCCGAAGTTGGTTGGATCCGAATTGGGGTCCGAAACTGGTATAGTCCGAAATTGGTCCTTGGTCCGGATTGGGTTGATCCGAAATGGTGGTCCGAAATTGGCATGATCCGAAATGGGTATGGGATACGAAACAGGCTGGGGTCCGAATTTACTAATGGTCCGAAATAGATGAACAGATCCGAACTGGGTACGGATCCGAATTCGGATGGATCCGGACCGAGTTCATACTTGGTGAAATTTTCCAATATTTTCCAGAATTATGTTTTTGACCATTTTTGCATGTTTTTGAGTCTAATACTGTGAATGTGAACTTATATGCTATCATTTAACTTATATCATCATATTTATGTACCAAAATGACCCATTTATGTGACTTTTTCTATGTGTCTCGATGAACACACACACTAAAACACACACTTATCTTGAAATCATACTTAGAGTGTGAATCTGATTCTGAAATTTGGTACATAACAACATACATGCTCGATTTCAACATATCATCAATAAAATTCAACATGCATTAACATTTGTTATCCAAAACCTATGATTCGGTTTCTATAAAAACCGAAACAAAAATCTCAAATTTTGCAAGTTTGGAGGAATGTTACCTTAAATCGTTTGTTGTAATGCTTATAATTCCTTATTTGCTATCTGAATCCAACTTTTGAACACTTGAATCCAACAAATCTCTGATTCTTGATTATGAAACTTGTGGGTTTTTAGAGAGGGAAAGAGAGAGAATCGAGAGAGTTAGAGAGAGAGTGAGTTGGTGGAAAAATGAAAGAGGTTTCCATCTTTTATTTGTTATTTTGACCCAATTGCACATTATACCCCTCAACTTCGTATTCTCTCATTTAACTGATATAATGATAGAATTGACTTAAATTAACATAATAATCCTTTAATACAACAATTAAGTCCAATTAATTGTAAATTACATATAATTGAAAAATAGGGATGTTACAGCATGGGCTCCACCACGCCTATACTTCGTCCGCGAAGTCATGCTGCGCTAAACAAACTTGGGTACTTAGTCTTCATGTCTTGTTCTGATTCCCAAGTATGATTAGCTCCCCGATGATGCTTCCACTTGACCAGCACCATCCTGATCTCTTTGTTCCGTAGCTTCTTGACTTTTGTCTCCAGAATACACTCCGGTTCTTCAACGAACCTTAGCCGTTCGTCAATCTTAATGTCCGAGTGATCAGTCCATGGTTCCCTCTCGGGCACCAGACTCTTTCTTAAGTATCCTACGTGGAAGACCGGGTGAACTCCTGATAACTCTTCCGGCAAGTCCAAATGATAGGACTGATTCCCAATTCTTTCTAGTATCTTGAAGGGTCCTATGAATCGAGGCGATAGCTTTCCTCGCTTTACGAATCTTGTAACTCCCTTCATCGGGGAAACCTTCAAGTAGACCCAATCATCTTTTTGAAATTCTATCGCTTTGTGTCGGCGATCATGATAGTTCTTTTGCCGATCTTGTGCCGTTTTCATGTATTGTCGAATGAGTTGGATCTTTTCATTGGTTTCTTGCAATAAGGCAGGACCAGCTATTGGAGTTTCTCCTGTTTCCCTCCAACTGGTTGGAGTCCTACATTTTCTTCCGTATAGAGACTCGAATGGTGCCATCTTGATAGTGGAATGGTAACTATTGTTGTAGGAGAATTCAACCAGTGGGAGGTGATCGTCCCAGTTACCACCCAAATCCATGACACACGCTCTGAGCATGTCTTCTAGAGTTAAGATTGTTCTTTCACTTTGACCATCAGATTGGGGTCTATAGGCAGTACTCATTGCGATACGAGTACCAAGACCGTTTTGTAAAGCAGCCCAGAAGTTGGAAGTGAATCTACTATCTTGGTCAGAGACAATAGACTTAGGCACACCATGCCTAATGAGGATTTCGTTAACGTAGATCTGGGCGAGACGGTCCAGTGAATAGGTTTCTCGGATGGGAATGAAGTGAGCAGACTTTGTTAATCGATCAACAATGACCCAAATGGCATCATGTTGACGACGCGTCTTGGGCAGCTTCGTTATAAAGTCCATAGTAATATGATCCCACTTCCATTCCGGGATAGGAAGAGGTTGCATACTACCATAGGGCTGTTGATGTTCTGCTTTGACTAGACGACATGTTCTGCACCTTTCAACATACTGACCGACATCTCTTTTCAATCTTGGCCACCAGAAGTCGGCCTTCAGGTCGTTGTACATTTTTGTGCTGCCAGGATGAATTGAGAATTTAGATTGATGAGCCTCCTCGAGAATTACATTTCTCATGTTCCCGAACTTGGGAACCCACACTCTGCCATACACACCCTTTAGTCCAGTTCCATCATCTTGTATTAATGGCAACTGAATTCTGATATCTTCGTCTTTAACATTCTCTTCTTTTAGGGCCTGTAACTGAGCAGCCCTAACATCATCTATAATAGTTGAGGTCAAAATTGTAGAAGTCAAGGCATAGCAATATGCCTTGCAGTATGCTTTTCGACTTAGAGCATCGGCCACTACGTTGGCCTTCCCTGGATGATAGAGAATCTCACAGTTGTAATCTTTTATCAGCTCCATTGACCTTCTTTGCCTCATATTCAAGTCCTTCTGACTGAATATATACTTTAAACTCTTGTGATCAGTGTAGAGCTGACACTTGGTTCCGTACAAATAGTGTCTCCATAACTTGAGAGCGAAAGTCACAGCAGTTAGCTCTAGATCATGAGTAGAGTAGTCTTTCTCATGTGGTTTGAGTTGTCTAGAAGCATAAGCTATGACGTTTCCTAATTTCACTACAGGATTTTAGAATGAATGCTGGGCTGGGCCACCTCGAATGGCGTGAGCCGCATGCGGGGAGACCCGCACGTACGGTTTTCCCTTGCCTGATGCATCCGTGTAAACCACAAAGTCCTTGTTCCCTTCAGGCAGGGCTAGAACTGGTGCTTCACTTAGTAACTTCTTTAAATTATCAAAAGCAACTTGCTGTTCTTCTTTCCAAAAGAAGGTTGCGTTCTTGCGAGTAAGCTTTGTTAGCGGAACGACGATTTTTTGAGAAGTCTTTGATGAATCGGCGGTAGTATCCAGCCAATCCCAGAAAACTCCGAATCTCTGAGGCATTGCGGGGTGATTCCCAGTTCTGGATAGCTTCGATCTTTGCAGGATCAACAGCAACCCCAGCACCAGATATCACGTGCCCCAAGAATTGGATCTGAATTGAATATTGAGTAGGTGCAAGTTAACAAAGAGTACACAAGTGAGTATAAGGATCATGAAATTGTTTCGAATGTTGAGACGTACCTGCCTCAACCAAAATTCTCACTTAGAGAATTTGGCATAAAGTCGCTCTTTGCGTAGCAACTCTAGTAATTCTCTCAGATGTGCTGCATGATCCTATTCGGTCTTTGAATAGATGAGGATGTCATCGATGAACACGATGACCGATTTGTTGAGCATTGGCCGGCAGACTCGATTCATGAGATCCATGAAAGCAGCCGGCGCATTTGTGAGACCAAACGGCATTACCAGAAACTCGTAGTGTCCGTAACGAGTTCTGAAAGCCGTTTTAGGAATGTCGTCTGGGTGTACTTTGAGTTGGTGATAACCCGAACGAAGATCAATCTTCGAAAAATAACTTGCGCCTTGTAACTGGTCGAAGATATCATCAATCCGGGGCAACGGGTATTTGTTCTTGATTGTGACTTTGTTGAGTTCTCGGTAGTCGATGCACATTCGCAATGTGCCATCTTTCTTTTTAACAAACAACACAGGAGCGCCCCATGGAGATGAACTTGGGCGGATAAAGCCTTTGTCAAGTAGCTCCTGTAACTGATTCATCATTTCCTGCATTTCCGCAGGAGCTAAGCAATAGGGAGCCTTTGCTATTGGAGCAGCTCCGGGAACGAGATCAATGCGGAATTCCACTTGGCGATCAGGTGGCAATCCCGAGATATCTTCTGGAAAGACATCTGGAAACTCGGAAACAACGGGAACGGTGGAAGGAGATTGAATTTCAGCCTTAGCTTCGACAGCGTAGGCTAGATATGCAGGACAACCCTTGGCAACGTGCTTTCGGGCTTTTGCAATTGAAATAAGGCACAAGTCGCCTTTGTGTCTGTCACCATAAATGCATATGTCTCGGCCTTCGGGGGTGGTGATTTTGATCATTCTTTTCTTACATACGATCTGGGCCTCGTTATGAACCAACCAATCCATGCCTACTATGACATCACATTCCCCGAACTCCATGGGAATTAGATCTATGTTGAACACTACATCCTCTACAAGTAAAGTACAATTCCTATATACTTTGTCTGCCTTAACTAACATGTTGCTAGCAGTCTCTATATCAAGTACAAATTGCAGTTTGGAAGTAGGCATATTGAATTGATGAGCAAATGAAGTGGAGACAAACGAACGGTTGGCTCTGGAATCAAACAAAATGTGTGCGGGAATTGAATTAACATAGAACGTACCAGTGACCACCTCTGGGTCATCCTTTGCTTCTTCAGCTGTGATTTGGAATGCCCTTGTTGGAGCCCTTTGAGATTGATCTCTGCGAGCCGTGGAAGCTACAGAAGATCTTGCTGTTGATTGTGGAGCATTCTGATCTCGTGGGGGTTTCGGGCAGTCCCTTGAAAAATGGCCAAGTCTGTGGCAGTTGTAGCATGCATCATCTTTTCGTGGACAATGCTCCCAGTGATGGCCTTTCTGCCCACAGCAGAAACAATACATATCCTGAGTCTTGCACTCCCCAGAGTGCGCTTTTCTGCATCGTCTGCAGTCTCTCATCTCTGAACTGGCCGAAAAGGCCCTTCCTATCTTTGGTGATGAAGACTGTTGATGGGATTGAGGAGAGAATCGGGAAGATCCAGACTCCCGCTGCCTTTTTGGCGGCGACGGTTGAGTCGGTGTTGCGGCGGCTGAACCTATGACATATCCGGATAACAGGACAATCTGCTCCACATTCCGAGCAGCCTCGAGTAATCCAGCAAACGTTGTATACCGAACCCCACTCATGGTTCGGCGTATCTCATAGTCTAGTCCGGCCTCAAACCGGGCTATCTTCCTCTCTTCCGTGTCAACTTGATGTGGTGCAAACAAACTTAAGCGGGTGAACTCAACGGCATATTGTGTAACCGTTTTCGTTCCCTGAGTTAAGTTCAGGAATTTTGCCTCGAGACGTCGCTTCTCGTCGGCTGGACAGTACTGTTGAGAAAACACTTCCTTAAACTCGCTCCATGACATGTGTGACACTACCTCCATCGTCAACACATGTGTCATTGCGTCCCACCACATAACAGCGTCCCTTGCAAACATAGCGGTTGCAAAGCGGACCATGTCTTTATCAGCGCAGTCGCTGATTCTGAAAGTTCGTTCCGTGGTGGTGATCCATTCCATTGCTGTAACAGCATCACCGGTTCCGTCAAAAGTAACAGCCCCGTTACTTTTGAAATCCTTAAACCTACAGCCCCTTGATCTGTTGGAAGACCCAGTATCATCTTGCCTTTCTCCCTGGTCGTCCTGTTGTTGCCCCTTGTGCTTTCGCTTATCGGCCTTTCGTTTTGCCTCGGCCTCATCTCTGGCCCTTAATTGGTCAGTAAATGACTGAGCCTGCTCAGCCATTCGTTTGGATTGTAGCTCATTGTTTTGTTCCATGAGAGCTTGCATCATCTGGAACATTTGCTGAGTCATATCGTCTCCTGACATGTTCTGAAATATAACAACTTATATTTAGAACATTTATTTGTAAGTCCTAAGTGTACAGTTACCCTTTGTGTTTCCCCGTGTGCATGTCAATCCTATCTTAGTTCAGATCATTACTTAGAAGTTCATTCTAATATCATAACCTAAGTTTGAGTCCAAGTCCTCGCGGACACTTGAAACCTCAAACTAATGCTCTGATACCAAACTGTGACGCCCGTGTTAATTAATGATATAATTGTAGCAATCACCAGGATCGACAAACAACCCAATGAGTATCATAATAATTGAAATTGAGTACTTAAATCAGAATTAAGCGAATCCACACTAAAGCAATGAAAGTAAATGTCTACAGTGTTTAAGTCTAGCTATTACATCATCATAATTGTTTTAATAGTAACAAATTCCCAGCCCCAAAGCTACATCGTCCATGTACCAATTAGCTTCTAAGGTCGCCGAGATAAGAATTTGATTGCTTAAGATGAAGGTCCCGCTACACTCTTGCCTTTGCCTGTAAACAATGTGAGTCAACAGTAAGCTAAATGCTTAGTGAGATAACAGATTATACATACAACAAATATTTCTTTACATGCAATGCTTAACCATGGGCAGTGTAAGCCCCATGTATGTGAAAACGGCAGTGAAAGCCTCAATGTGTGAGTACACCATGCAGTGCTAGCATGGGGTGGCAGTTCAATATGCTGATCGGGGATGTGCCGAACCTGATGGGATACGAGTGGGATGATCAGTCCCCGACAGTGGCCTGCTGTCAGCCCCAGTCCAGGTCGCATCAGATTATGAAGTAATGATCATGCAGTGCAAGCATGATGTATATAGATGCACTTTCAAATGAACGCTGGCTACATGTGTGTTACATGTCAAGTACGAGTGTGCATCATAACAACAAATCATTTCATGAGTGCCAAATGAAGTATATGAACAACGTGAACATGCCATTGAATATATAAACATGAATGCAAAAATAATAAATGTTCGAATGACAATCTGTTACTCACAGTGATTGGTTTTGTGACTTGATCCTGAATCAATGTGTGTTTTGATAACACCACAATGATCTGTAAAGTAAGTGTAATAGTGAATTTGTGTCAGTAATTGCTTAAAAATTGTATTCTGTAATATTAAATGTAATTGGGTTCTGAATTCGGACCACATCCGAATTCGGATGGTCCGAATTGTAATTGGTCCGAATTTCGGGTGATGGTCCGAAGTTGGTTGGATCCGAATTGGGGTCCGAAACTGGTATAGTCCGAAATTGGTCCTTGGTCCGGAATGGGTTGATCCGAAATGGTGGTCCGAAATTGGCATGATCCGAAATGGGTATGGGATCCGAAACAGGCTGGGGTCCAAATTTACTAATGGTCCGAAATAGATGAACAGATCCGAACTGGGTACGGATCCGAATTCGGATGGATCCGGACCGAGTTCATACTTGGTGAAATTTTCCAATATTTTCCAGAATTATGTTTTTGACCATTTTTGCATGTTTTTGAGTCTAATACTGTAAATGTGAACTTATATGCTATCATTTAACTTATATCATCATATTTATGTACCAAAATGACCCATTTATGTGACTTTTTCTATGTGTCTCGATGAACACACACACTAAAACACACACTTATCTTGAAATCATACTTAGAGTGTGAATCTGATTCTGAAATTTGGTACATAGCAACATACATGCTCGATTTCAACATATCATCATTCAACATGCATTAACATTTGTTATCCAAAACCTATGATTCGGTTTCTATAAAAACCGAACCAAAAACCTCAAATTTTGCAAGTTTGGAGGAATGTTACCTTAAATCGTTTGTTGTAATGCATATAATTCCTTATTTGCTATCTGAATCCAACTTTTGAACACTTGAATCCAACAAATCTCTGATTCTTGATTATGAAACTTGTGGGTTTTTATAGAGGGAAAGAGAGAGAATCGAGAGAGTTAGAGAGAGAGTGAGTTGGTGGAAAAATGAAAGAGGTTTCCATCTTTTATTTGTTATTTTGACCCAATTGCACATTATACCCCTCAACTTCGTATTCTCTCATTTAACTGATATAATGATAGAATTGACTTAAATTAACATAATAATCCTTTAATACAACAATTAAGTCCAATTAATTGTAAATTACATATAATTGAAAAATAGGGATGTTACAGCGGTGCTCTTAACTTCGAGGGTACAGTCAACCCAATCCAGGAGATGGATTGGATAAGCCACACTGAAGAAATCTTCAGAATCCCTGATTGCTTAGAATCAAATAAAGTGAGTTATGCATCTGCTGTATTTGTTGGTGCTGCCCGTGCCTGGTGGAAAACCCAGAGAAGTATTTATGGCGAGGAGGTCATACAGACTCTAGAATGGGACCAGTTCCTCGATATGTTTAATGCAATTAACCCAAGGAACCAAATCTGTAGATGAGTACGAGCACGAATTCTCGCGGCTTTGTGGCTATTCCTCGTATCAAGTAGCCACTGAAAAAATAAAGATGAATCGATTTCGTGGAGGGCTTAACCCTAGATACAGACACCCAATGAGTGCAATAAAGTATAAATCTTATCTGGAAATGGTTGAAGCGGCAAGGCAGATTGAGAGAGGATTTCTAGAGTACGACGATCAACTCTATGCTCCATCAACAAACCTGACATGTCCTTCTCCCCCAAAGAAGCAGAGATTCGGCAGATTCTTCAAGCCAAACAAATCTTAGTCCCAGCAACCTCAACAATCCCAATAGTATAGTTCGCCACAGAAAGCTCAAGCCTACTCGCTTACAAATGAACCACGCTTCTGCAAAATATGTCAGAAAATCGCATATGGGATTGTGTAATCCGGACAACGTCACTTGCTATGTGTGTAGCAAGATTGGCCATAGTAGTGAAGAGTG
Source organism: Centrapalus pauciflorus (assembly GCA_020465985.1). Lineage (NCBI taxonomy): Eukaryota > Viridiplantae > Streptophyta > Magnoliopsida > Asterales > Asteraceae > Centrapalus > Centrapalus pauciflorus. Next base: position 136,908 of record JAANYP010002776.1, on the reverse strand, counting down.
CCCCCTTCGCCTGTAAAGCATCTAGAAGCTTTTCAATCTTCTCAGTCTCTTGATAATCGACATTATGATTGTCATGCTCAGTTAACAGATGATAAAAATCTAGTGATTGTCTCATCTAACATCTCATTCTTCAAAGCCTTGAAAACAGCAAACTGCTTTTCAGCATCTCAGTTCTACCCTTGAGAACCCTTGGATTTCCCTCACACCTCTTCTCTAGAGCATCCCATAGCTCTTTAGAAGTCCTATGATTTCTTAAAGTGTGTAGGATTTCTTGAGGTAACGCCATCCTAATTATTGAGAATGCTCGGTTTTCAGCCTCATAAAGTTTCTTGTCATCATCCTTCATATTCTGATAACTTTAAGACTCTTTGTCGGCCCCCTAACTCTTGCATAGGAGAAATATATCCCTCATCGATGCAAATCCACATACACATGTCGTTGAATCGAGCAAAATCAGCAAACCTATCCTTCCACCAATAGTAGTCCTCCAATTTTATCAGCTTTGGCGGAAAATTTGCTTTGCCGACCTCGTGGTCCATTTCTATAAATTTATGCAAACTCGACATTCTTTTTAAACTTTTTGTTTTCGAACTTAAACAAGTTAATTTAAAAATTAATTTAAAATAAACCCTTCGAACTTAGGTAAGTTTGAATTAATTTAATTTTAAATTCGTTTGAAACTTAAATTCGAATTTCTTTAAGTTCGAACTCAACAAGTTCGAATGACTGCAAGTTCGAGAAAAACCCTAGAAATTTCTGACAAATTCGAACCTCTGACAAGTTCGAAGAAACCCTAAATTTTGACAAGTTCGAATCTGGCAAGTTCGTTTCTGACAACTTTGAAACGACTCTCTGAAATCTTCACAAGTTCGTAGTGCACAATACGAGCTCTGGATACTAATCTCTGCCGAAGTCCCTAATGAAAACGGATTAACTCTTAATTATAGAGCTTAGATTCGAACTTAGCTTAGACAAGTTCGTATAGGCCCAAGCCCACGAACTTGTCCACTACATGTTCGAACTTAGCTCCTACTAAGTTCAAATCCTAGCCTTTGAACTTATTCTTGAACTTGTCTTTGAACTTGTTCTTGAACTTGTCTTTGAACTTGTTCTAGAACTTATTCTTGAACTTATTCTTGAACTTATGTTTGAACTTATCTTTGAACTTATCTTTGAACTTAAGTAAACATCAATCACAAACAAGATCAAACATATATAACCAATATCAAACATATGCATTAACTTGTAATTACAAAGCCTGAACTATTACAAAAGACTATCTACACTTAGACTGCTATCGTCACACAGGATGCAGAAACAATATCAGATAACAAAGGTAACATGGCAGTGAAATTGATAAGCATGGTAAAAGAAATGAAACGGATAACTAGTACAAACCTATTATAAATGATCATTCATGGAATTAAATCAATTACTCACAGTGCTTGCAAATCCGTACTCGCCAAACGACAACTCGATATCCACTGAAAGCACTACCGAGAGCCACACGCCTCAACCGAACCACTAAAATCCTAATAATAAAGTATTTTACTTATTTACCAATATTCTTAACTCTATAAGTTACAATATCCATTATTTATTCTATTATTTAAAGTTCGGGATCAAATTCGGACAGTTAACGATAATTTGTTAACGCTTACTTAATTAGTTTGATTATTATTTATTTAAAATTTATTAAATAAATGGTAAACTCCTATATAGAAGGAGATAATTAATTGAAATTTTTTAATTTTGAACTTAAATTAATCTAGTTACAAATTATAAATTACATACTACTTCAATCCACAAATAAACCCAATAATTAACAACCCAAGTTCACTTGCTTTGAACCCAACAAATTAATTAGTGGTCCAACAACTAAATATAAGCTAATTGATATCTCAAATTTAAAGTTCTATTTAATTAATACATTCAAAAGCACCCTAACATTTGAGCCCAAAAACATATATCATCATCCCAAATAATTATTTAAATGTAAAGCTAAATTAAATATGATGTAGCCCAACAACTAACATTAACCTAACACTAATAGACCCAAATTAATTTATTTGCTAAGACCCAATGTTAATAAATTTAACAGCCATTTTAATAATATATATAAAAAAAACCAAATCCAACCTTACACCTTAATCTATTTATTAGCCTACTAAGAGAAAGATTTAGCCCAACAGGTACTTACCCTAAGCCCAAATAAATGTAAAGAAGTAAAACAAAACATTTTCACACTACTCTCTCTCTCTCTCTCTCTCTCTCTCTCTCTCTCTCTCTCTCTCTCTCTCTCTCTCTCTCTCTCTCTCTCGGCTGAAACCACCAAAGTAAAGAAAGAAAAGAGCAAGTTTCAACAGCCATTTAATTTTATACCCAAAACCCAACTTTAATTCTTAATATATTTATCAGCCCAAGATCAATTATTAATTGAGAAGGCCCAACACAATTTAAACCTAATTGAGCCAAAAGAAATTACATGAAACAAAACCTATCTCTCATTCTCTCTTCTCTCTCTCGGTGCAGACAAAAGAAAAGAACAGACAGAGAGGTGCCGGTCATGGCTGCCACTACCGCCGAGCAGGTCACCGGCCAAGGCGTCTCCGGCGCCGACCAGACCACCACCCAACACAACTCTTACTCCCTCATCTCTCTTGGTGAACGAAAACAGAAAGGAGAGAAGAAGGAAAAAGGCGTCGATGGACAGAGCATAATGGGTGGCTGTGGCCACCGACCACGCCGCCGCTGAACTTCCTACTCCGGTCAGATCCCGGCCACAACCCCCTAGTTCCTAGGTGCAAACTCAGAAGAAAAGAAAGAAAGGAAAAAATGGACCGACAGAGGGCGCCAATGGTGGCTGCCACCGCTGCCGTGCGGCCGCCGACTAAGGCGCTTCTGCCGTCGGCCACACCTCCACACAACACATTCAATTTCCTTCTACTTGATTCTACCTTCTATTTACTAATTTGATCTCATGGTTTCCAATTTATTAGTTTATTCATTAACACAACCAAATACAAAATATTGGAACCCATTTTAAAATCCTTACATCTGAAATTAAACACCCAAATAACCTTCAAATCTTGATTGTAATTATATTTTAAACATTCTTACATAATATTTTAGTGGTCCACAAATTATACCCCAGAAAATCACCATTAGAGCTCTTTTTCTAAAGCTTTTAACCAAGAAAATGAAGACGATGAATCAATAATTTATTGTTTCTATATTACTTTAAATAATACATACGAAAATTTAAAATTGCTTGTTGCTTCAATGTTCCAGCCCAAAAATAAGAAAGAAATACCCAGATTTATGAATGTGTGGTTGTGTTCTTGAGGTGCAAAAAATTGCTATTAGGGTTATATATATATATATATATATATATATATATATATATATATATATATATATATATATATATATATATATATATATATATATATATATATATATATATATATATATATATATATATATATATATATATATATATATATATATATATATATATATATATATATATATATATATGTATGTATATATATATATATTGGATTGATCTCGTCCTCGAGATCATGTAGATTTCAACATGTCGGGGTACTTCGCCATCATCTCCGTCTTCGGCTCCCACATATGATTCGGTCCACGGTAGGTCCGCCATCTCACTAAGACCATCTCTATCTGCCGATTCCTCAACTTGTTGATCTTCTCATCCACTATCTGCTCGGGCTCCTCGACAAATCTGAGTCACTGATCAATCTGAACATCTTGAGTTGGCACCATCTCCTCGGCATTTTTTAGACATTTCCCTAAATAGCTGACATGAAAAGCATCATGCATACCGGCCAACTCCGGTGGCAGGTCCAATCGATATGCCTGTGTACCAATGCTTTCTGTAATCTGATAAGGTCCAATAAATCTAGGGCTAAGCTTGCCCCTCTTCCTGAATCTCATAATACCCTTCCAGGGTGACACCTTCAACATCACAAAACTACCAACCTCAAGATCCACTGGTCAGTGTCGCTCATCTGAATACATCTTCTGTCGATCCCGAACAGCAGTCAATCATTCGTGAATAATATGAATCTTATCGTGCGCAATCTGCAATAACTCGGGTCCGCCAATAGGTCTCTCACCCACCTCTTGCCAACACGTGGGCTCTTTTCATATCCTCAAAAGTCTGTATGATGCGCTCGCTCTGGCCATCTGTCTGTGGGTGAAACGCCGGTGCTAAGGGTAACACTGGTCCGGTAAGCTCTTCCAAAACCGAGAAGTAAACCGTGAATCTCGATCGGACACTATCTTCTTAGGCACCCCATGTCACGCAATGATCTCATCAATGTAAATTTGTGCCCATCGATCCATCGAATAGTTCTCCCTAACTGGAATGAAATGCGCGCTCTTATGGTCGGTGAAGAACTAACATCTCGTGCCATATAAATAGTGTCTACACAACTTCAGCATAAATACCACAACAACCAACTCTAAATCATGATTCGGGTAGTTTCTCTCGTGGATCTTCAGCTGTCTTGAAGCAGAAGCGATCACTGTTCCTCGTTGGATCAAAACAAACCCAAGATCGTATAAAGATGCATCTCTGTAGACAATGAAATCATCGTTTCCCTCAAACAGGGAAAGAATCGGAGTTTCACTTAAACATTGCTTCAGCTCCTGAAAAGGCTTGCTCCTGCGGCTCACCCCAAACGAATCTCATGTTGTTCCTTGTCATCTCAGTCAAAGGAATTTCGATCTTTGAGAAATCGAGAATAAAATGCTGATAGTAATTGGCCAAGACGAGAAAGCTACAAAACTCTGAAGCATTATGGGGCTATTCCCAATGCCGAATAGTCTCGACCTTCGACTGCTCAACAGATACACCCTTGCCACTGATCGTGTGGCCAAGAAACTGAACCTTGTCATTCTTGTACAACCTATGTATAAGATATGTTTTAAATCTAAATATTATAGTAGCTTTAAATCATAATGATTCTCATTAATATCCTTTCAAAAATTATTATTTATTTACGCGGACAGTTCAAAATTTCATAATGTTGTGAATCGAGTAATTCGTTACGTGCAATCGCACTTGTATGTTCTAGTAAGGTTTACATAGTAATTGTTTAATTATTCATTAAAACCTTCTTAGATAGTAAAAATTATTTGCTTATTTGAGTTCAAGACCATTTTATAATTCCCATAGTATCATTTTCGTTTTATAACAAGTTCAATATATTTATTTGATATTGTATAATGACCCAATTAAATCAAGCAAGTTTCATTCGACCTTAGCAAGATTTTAATATCCGCATACTGCTATGTGGTGAATGAGATTATAAACTATGATGCTTCTTATTTGTAATATATATATGTTGGGAAATATTCTAAGTATGTCAAGCTGTTAGTCAGATTTCTCAAACTGTTAGTAGATTTTCTGTGTAACTACAAAGTTCAAGCTGTTAGTTGAGAAAGCACGAGCTGCTAGTTAAAAAGTTCAAGCTGCCAGTGCTCAAGTTCAAGCTGCTCAACAGATAGACTTCAAGCTGCTCAACAGTTCAACAAACAGAATGTGCTGAAAATCAGGAAAAGATTTATATTTGAAGATTCAAGCATATCTACTACCAGAGAAATCAGAGTCCCTCAAGGAAACAAATCAGAAGGCTTTATATATAGATAGAATAGGTTTTTCTATTGTATCTCTGCACGTACAAGTTTTGATTCAGTTGTAATTGCTTTGTGTTTAAGTTTTCATAAGCCTCTAAGGTTGTAAAACCCTAAGAACAATCGGTGTTCTTCGTCTAATCAAATAGATTAGAGGTGATTGTAATCATTGAGTTTGGCAATACAAAAGATTTGATTTTATTATATTTATGTGTTATTTGTTTTGAAAGCTTTTCTTAAAACAGTTAAGTGTTATTCCGCAAACTTCTTAATTGGACTTTGATTCAATACAAGGTTATTGGTTTTATACTCTGATTGATTCAAACCAGTTAATCTTAGGTAGTAATTTTTTAAAACACCCATACAATAATAATCCATGTTTAAGTGCAATTAACAACAAATAGTACAATAATACTTGCGGAATTAGGGTAGAATTAAAACTTTTACAGCTCATGCATCACAAGTGATGCATCCGATTAACAACTATTATTTCTACAAGGTTACAGGTCATGATCCTGCGAACAAATAGTTAAGTCCGGGAAGTCGGCTACCCAAAAACCCATCACAAACAACCAAAGCATTACCATTAGTCTCGAGTCTACACTTTGAATAATGAAGAAGAATATACGCTTCCCGCTCGATAGCTCAAACCTGCAAAAGGTTAACAACTAAAGGGGGTAAACAACAAAAGTTGTTTAGTGAATTCTAAGATTAATATAAATAACGATTACATGCTAACCATGTCTATCCAACACATATTTTCTATCAACCAAAGATAAAAGGGTCAATGATGGCCAATGCCAAGGTAGAATGGGATCACCTCATCTTCGTTGAGGACTATCGGTGTCCCACATCAATTATTTACCAATTCGAATTCACAACAATATGCCTCATCTCACTGAGTACTATTAACATTCTCGATATTTATTAATGTCACATGTTCCACCGTGAACGCCCGGCCTAGCCGAGTCAAGGTGGGGAACCAACTCAACTCTTGGAATCCACTACACCGCTAGACATAGGCGTGCCGAAGTGGGGATTCCAATGCGTGTCATAGTAGCACGTTGTAACGCTTTTACAAAGATGCCTTACCAAATCGGCACGTTACATTATCACAATACTTACTACTAATGACTCCAATCCAAAGGTGAGAACAAACATGCTTGCGGCCCAACGTGTCATAATCATCGCCACGAAGGCGGCCCGTTGCGGTCCTCACATGATGTCAACACCGCCACTAGGATATAACTCATGCTTGCAGCCCAACGTGTCATAATCATCTCCCGCAGGCGGCCCGTTGCCGTCCTCACACGAGATAATCCCATCCAAATCCAAATACCACATACCCCATGGTCGTCTAGGGTTCCCTGTCAAAGTCGGGAGTGGTATTGCCTCTAGCAAGTACGAGGCTATCCCTAGCAAGTACGGGACTTCCGACAATGCAAGTACGTCGGCATCTGGCATCCAAAGGGGCCAGGAATATTCCATAGATATCCAAAGGGGTCCAAAACGCATTCCACAACAATTTAGGGTTCCATATGACTCATGAGAGTCTATAACGGCCCATAAGACCAATTAAAAGAAACCATCTATGTGATTCTACTAACCCTTCTTTATTAACAATTCTAATACATCATCGGGGCCGAATGATTACTCTAATAAACTTACCGATTAAATAGCCCCTTATCGCCACCCATAATCAATTAGGTTGTCACGAAGGGTGACCCAATATATAACTTAAGATGCATCATGCTTACAACTCAACTATTATTAATCAATCACAAAACTGAGTAGTCCAACCTACTAGGTCAACCAACATGAACTGCCATCTTCCAATCATTATTATTCATACATATAAGCAGGTAGGCATACTATATGAGATGCACGACAAACCAATGCACAACAATGTCAACTAGCATGGCAATTCACTTTTCAATTCATGATGCATGACAACATGTTCAATAAGGCTATAATGAATCCACCTATAGCATGTGGATATGCATGGTCAAGTAGCATGTTAGCAACAAGACATAAACAACAATTAACATGTAATCATTCATCTACATTAGTCCTAGAACTCACAGTGATTGGTTAAAAGATTCCAATGCCTTCAAATAAAGCCACAATAGTCCGGAGAATGGCTCAAGCTTGCAATCAAGTTCCTTTCGACTCAATTCACCTAGAAGCATTCATAACGCGTACACGTAAGCCCCCGAACACAAGATAAGCCCTTAAGAGTGGGCTAAGGGTATTTGGTTATCAAACCGAAAGTACTAAGTTCATATGAGGCCTTAGGAGTTCCGGAATGGATCAAAGGCCCTCAAACCCTTAAAACACTTAATTTAGAGGTGCAACGAACGCATAAGACCCGAGCATCGACCCCCGAGCAACCAAAACAATTTTCAAGGACAGCAAGGTGGTCATGGCGCGACCCATGGGAAGGTAGCGCCACGACCAGGCTTCTGGTTTGGTCCAATAGCACAATTCAAGTCCCCAATGCTCACCAAAGTCCCTAAAAGCTTCGTAAATGATTTTGTAACTTTGGAGCGACTTTACTAACAATATTTATAGCATATTAAGATCACTTAGACACCTACAAACATATTAGAATGATTTCATAACATTCCATGATTCCATGGAGCTCATACGGACTCCGAACGAATCCGAAAATGACCGAAAGCTCCAACCGACAACACTAAGCTCCATTTGAGCTCATTTTCAATTCTAATCAATTCCATAGAAATATTAAACACATTTGGGCTATTTTTAGACATTCAATTTATATTTAAACATTCAATTCAAACCAACAATGATTAAGAACTCATTGTGGCATTTCACCGAACACTTGGCGTGCGGTTTCGACTTAAAACACCAACTTGAGCCTTTGCTCGTGTTTAACCCCAAATTAATACATGGAATCATTAATGTAACATATTTAGACCATTTTACAGCCTTCCCACACATTTAAATCATAAAAGATCATCAATTGGTTCATATGAACTCTCTTGAGTTCATAAATGGGTTAAAACCCAAATCACCACTTCAAAGCTCCAAATGAGCATCTACTTAATTCCATTTGACTCCATATCAATATTTAACATATATGGATGAAGATTGAGCATATTTTTCTTACCAAAACAACAAACCCAAATCCATAACCCATTGGAGCTCATTTGAGCCCTAGCTTGGGTTCAAGCCAAAACTAACTCAAACCACCAATGTAGTTGCATATTATGGCTCCATTTTGATCGTATAACAACATATTAAAAGATTGGAGCCATTACAAAACATTTAAACATAAACCCATTTAGGGTTTCATCTCCAAAAATGGAGGAAAAGAGAAACAATGGAGAGAAAGAATCAAGGAGGTGTTTATACCTTCAATAAAACTCCAAATATCAAAGATTAGCCTTCAATCTTCAACCTTTAATCATCGAACTCCAAAAAAACCCTAGCCTCCTTCTTCTTTTCTCTCTTCTTTCTTTGCACAAAAATTGAAATGTGAAAGTGTGTGTTTGTGTGGGTTGGACGGTCAAGGGAGAAAAAAAAGGGGAGGGGGTTTGGCCTTTGGCCACCCCCAACCCTCCAACTTCCATCTTATGACAACACAAGCCCCTCCCCCACTAAACCATCTTTCATTTTGTTAAAAATACCAAAAGTTCATTACCCATTCTCGTTATTTCAATACTACCCACATTATATTTTCTTTTCATCATATAAGTTTCAATAATAGCAAATGACATAAATTATTGGCAACTAACTCATAATATGACCTTTAAGTTTACCATTTCAATCGTTGAACAAAGTTAATAACCTCATTAGTCAATATTACTAATATCTCCAATCAATAATAATTATTTTAATAATTATATTAACTCAACATTATTTGGAATATAATTACCTCCTAATTATTTGGGGTGTTACAATTCTTCCCCCGTTAAAAGATTCCGTCCTCGGAATCCTAAGACTCAACACAATACAAGGTGTTTTAAAGACCACATGTCTTATTACACCACGGAGGCTAATTGACACTTTCCGAATATGCATAGGTAACGAGCACCCAGAGATGAACAGATGCTAGCGACCTCACATCCAAACAACAATCATTTCAAATAATTATGTTTACCCCAACGACATAATCCTAGTTGCATTACGCAACGCATCCCCACTAGATCACTTACATGATTTGACCGAGTTAAACGACATAATAAGATCCTATACACATAGTATTATCACCGGACCACGTGGTATTCAATTATCTAGCTATGAATATTATCTAGTCACATTAAATGACTTCATCATTCCAAATCACCATATCGATTCAATTGTTCTCTAAGAACTATTATTTATCCACAAGGTAGCTTCAATATGCCATTTTTATTTATTTCAATATTTTATCACATTACCGACATGTTAGTAGACAAAATTTTTGTTGTATCAAGCAAACAACGATCAATTAAGTGCTCAATTGAGACTTAGAGCTAGTCCACAATAGTTTGCTCAATATCAACTTAGAGCTCATCCGCAATAGTTTGCTCAATTTCAACTTAGAGCTCATCCACCATTACTCACAAATTAAGGGTTTATTACCAAATATTCAATTTCTTTGGACAAGTTGGTCTTACATTTTAAGCAAATATACTCCCCTTTCACAATGTAGGAGTACACACAAATTATCATGTTTAACTTCAACGTGATGACACATCTCATCTATACAACCACAATCATTGACAAAACAATTGCCACTAAACCCCAAAAATCATTATTGGTTTAACCTTGTTTATAGTCATTTGACTAATATTGGAGGCACAAATTGTCTACTTCCCCCGTTGCGCTAACGCAACTCCTAAATTTCCAGGAAATTTACCATTAAGCATCAAAATTTTCCTTTTTCAAATACAAAATTAGTTCTATTGGGGATAATTTTCCAAGGCGTTGTCATTCTAATTTGACACCACCTAATGCTACTCATAGCAATTAAAATTTTACAAGGAACTTTTACATCTTAAAGTTCATTTAGGTTTTGACTTACCAACCGGTGGTAGTCAATATGCCACACATTTACCTGGATTATCAATTTTTATCAACATTAGGTATTGCTTACTAGCAGTAAGGTCCACCACTCTTACAAAGTCGGAGTGCTATCCGCCCCATTTGACTAGAACTTACATCTACCATTACACAATTTATACCATACTATCGTAAGAATGAGATTGACTCTCTATTTTAGCCAACTTATTAATCCTGCATTTATTCCATATAAATGACAATTTGTCAAGATGATTCAAATAGGACGCGACAATAACATAAAAACGTCTCAAGGAAACGTTATAGAGATCATAATTGGAAGAGAATGCTTCCACTACGGAGATCATAATCGGCTGTGGATTCAACCTCATCAAGAGTAGCCTTCCATTGAGGGCATTCGCGAATCATGTGGCCCATATAACCACATTCCTGACAAACTAAACACCACATTGGACAATGTAGGTCGAATAGGTCATGCCTCTCCACATTTATGACACACTAGGTCGTCCTCCGAACACTCACATTTAAGAAACTTTATACGCTTCGAAAATCAATGTCGAGATTTAAATCTCGAATATTGGGGCAGAAAAGACACCTCAACGAAGAGTGACCTAAGAACGCACTTAGGGATCAACTTCCCTTGGTTAAACCGCACATAATGGTCAAACTAATTCGTTAGGAACTATATTCATAGATCCCATTGGAGAATGGACCTCGCGGTCCTGACAATACAAATCATACTCGCGGAGTGGAGTACACTTCACATCACACCTGAAGGAAGGAATATTACAATTTTTTTTACAATGTTAAATGACCTTAATGTCATAAATCACACAATGAACATGTTTTATTATAGCCCATACGACATTAAGCCTATATGGCTACCACAAGACTCCCATGTCAAGCTTCTTATCATCAATCGACCCAATCGGTCGCTATACCTATCCATTCAAGGTTCAATACACGACGTGGGTACACACGTCTTCAAATTATTTTATACCCAACAACTAGGGTACATTTATTCATATTTTACTCTCAAATCTCATCCATACAATTACCATTTTAAAAATAACGATGTCGAACCCAATGTCGACTATAGATAATATATATATATATATATATATATATATATATATATATATATATATATATATATATACTTTAGTTGTACATATCATCACACAAAATTAGCATAAGTCTACCCATAGTATCCCCATCCTAGGCCAAAGTTCAAACCTATGTATGTTGTCATAATATTTGCTTAGGTGGGTCAATATAAGCATCATCCAAGGGTTCAAGGGTGAGTATCGTGCACTATACTCAGTCGATGAACCACGTCTCTGATGCCAAATTGAAACACCCATACAATAATGATCCATATTTAAGTGTAATTAACAATAAATAGTAAAATAATACTTGCGGGATTAGGGTAGAATTAAAACTTTTACAACTCATGCATCACAAGTGATGCATCCGATTAACAACTATTATTTCTACAAGGTTACAGGTCATGATCCTGCGAACAAATAGTTAAGGCCGGGAAGTCGGCTACCCAAAAACCCATCACAAACAACCAAAGCATTACCGTTAGTCTCGAGTCTACACTTTGAATAATGAGGAAGAATATACGCTTCCCGCTCGATAGCTCAAACCTGCAAAAGGTTAACAACTAAAGGGGGTAAACAACAAAAGTTGTTTAGTGAATTCTAAGATTAATATAAATAACGATTACATGCTAACCATGTCTATCCAACACATATTTTCTATCAACCAAAGATAAAAGGGTCAATGATGGCCAATGCCAAGGTAGAATGGGATCACCTCATCTTCGTTGAGGACTATCGGTGTCCCACATCAATTATTTACCTATTCGAATTCACAACAATATGCCTCATCTCACTGAGTACTATTAACATTCTCGATATTTATTAATGTCACATGTTCCACCATCACCGCCCGGCCTAGCCGAGTCAAGGTGGGGAACCAACTCAACTCTTGGAATCCACTACACCGCTAGACATAGGCGTGCCGAAGTGGGGATTCCAATGCGTGTCATAGTAGCACGTTCTAACGCTTTTACTAAGATGCCTTACCAAATCGGCACGTTACATTACCACAGTACGTAGTACTAATGACTCCAATCCAAAGGTGAGAACAAACATGCTTGCGGCCCAACGTGTCATAATCATCGCCACGAAGGCGGCCCGTTGCGGTCCTCACATGATGTCAACACCGCCACTAGGATATAACTCATGCTTGCAGCCCAACGTGTCATAATCATCGCCCGCAGGCGGCCTGTTGCCATCCTCACACGAGATAATCCCATCCAAATCCAAATACCACATACCCCATGGTCGTCTAGGGTTCCCTGTCAAAGTCGGGAGTGGTATTGCCTCTAGCAAGTACGAGGCTGTCCCTAGCAAGTTCGGGACTTCCGACAATGCAAGTACGTCGGCATCTGGCATCCAAAGGGGCCAGGAATATTCCATAGATATCCAAAGGGGTCCAAAACGCATTCCATAACAATTTTGGGTTCCATATGACTCATGAGAGTCTATAACGGCCCATAAGACCAATTAAAAGAAACCATATATGTGATTCTACTAACCCTTCTTTATTAGCAATTCTAATACATCATCGGGGCCGAATGATTACTCTAATAAACTTACCGATTAAATAGCCCCTTATCGCCACCCATAATCAATTAGGTTGTCACGAAGGGTGACCCAATATATAACTTAAGATGCATCATGCTTACAACTAAACTATTATTAATCAATCAAAAAACTGAGTAGTCCAACCTACTAGGTCAACCAACATGAACTACCATCTTCCAATCATTATTATTGATACATATAAGCAGTTAGGCATACTATATGAGATGCACGACAATCCAATCCACAACAATGTCTACTAGCATGGCAATTCACTTTTAAATTCATGATGCATGACAACATGTTCTATAAGGCTATTATGAATCCATCTATAGCATGTGGATATGCATGGTCAAGTAGCATGTTAGCAACAAGACATAAACAACAATTAACATGTAATCATTCATCTACATTAGTCCTAGAACTCACAGTGATTGGTTAGAAGATTCCAATGCCTTCAAATAAAGCCACAATAGCCCGGAGAATGGCTCAAGCTTGCAATCAAGCTCCTTTCGACTCAATTCACCTAGAAGCATTCATAACGCGTACACGTAAGCCCCCGAACACAAGATAAGCCCCTAAGCGTGGGCTAAGGGTATTTGGTTATCAAACCGAAAGTACTAAGTTCATATGACGCCTTAGGAGTTCCGGAATGGATAAAACGCCCTCAAACCCTTAAAACACTTAATTTAGAGGTGCAACGAACGCATAAGACTCGAGCATCAACCCTGGACCAACCAAAACGATTTTCAAGGATAGCAAGGTGGTCATGGCGTAACCCAGGGGAGGGTAGCGCCACGACCGGGCTTCTGGTTTGGTCCAACAGCACAATCCAAGTCCCCAATGCTCACCAAAGTCCCTAAAACCTTCGTAAATGATTTTGTAACTTTGGAGCGACTTTACTAACAATATTTATAGCATATTAAGATCACTTAGACACCTACAAACATATTAGAATGATTTCATAACATTCCATGATTCCATGGAGCTCATACGGACTCCGAACGAATCCGAAAATGACCGAAAGCTCCAACCGACAACACTAAGCTCCATTTGAGCTCATTTTCAATTCTAATCAATTCCATAGAAATATTAAACACATTTGGGCTATGGTTAGACATTCAATTTATATTTAAACATTCAACTCAAACCAACAATGATTAAGAACTCATTGTGGCATTTCACCGAACACTTGGCGTGCGGTTTCGACTTAAAACACCAACTTGAGCCTTTGCTCGGGTTTAACCCCAACCAATACATGGAATCACTAATGTAACATATTTAGACCACTTTACACCCTTCCCACACATTTAAATCATAAAAGATCATCAATTGGTTCATATGAACTCTCTTGAGTTCATAAATGGGTTAAAACCCAAATCACCACTTCAAAGCTCCAAATGAGCATCTACTTAATTCCATTTGACTCCATATCAATATTTAACATATATGGATGAAGATTGAGCATATTTTTCTTACCAAAACAACAAACCCAAATCCATAACCCATTGGAGCTCATTTGAGCCCTAGCTTGGGTTCAAGCCAAAACTAACTCAAACCACCAATGTAGTTGCATATTATGGCTCCATTTTGATCATATAACAACATATTAAAAGATTGGAGCCATTACAAAACATTTAAACATAAACCCATTTAGGGTTTCATCTCCAAAAATGGAGGAAAAGAGAAACAATGGAGAGAAAGAATCAAGGAGGTGTTTATACCTTCAATAAAACTCCAAATATCAAAGATTAGCCTTCAATCTTCAACCTTTAATATTCAAACTCCAAAAAAACCCTAGCCTCCTTCTTCTTTTCTCTCTTCTTTCTTTGCACAAAAATTGAAATGTGAAAGTGTGTGTTTGTGTGGGTTGGACGGTCAAGGGAGAAAAAAAAAAGGTGAGGGGGTTTGGCCTTTGGCCACCCCCAACCCTCCAACTTCCATCTTATGACAACACAAGCCCCTCCCCCACTAAACCATCTTTCATTTTGTTAAAAATACCAAAAGTTCATTACCCATTCTCGTTATTTCAATACTACCCACATTATATTTTCTTTTCATCATATAAGTTTCAATAATAGCAAATGACATAAATTATTGGCAACTAACTCATAATATGACCTTTAAGTTTACCATTTCAATCGTTGAACAAAGTTAATAACCTCATTAGTCAATATTACTAATATCTCCAATCAATAATAATTATTTTAATAATTATATTAACTCAACATTATTTGGAATATAATTACCTCCTAATTATTTGGGGTGTTACATTTTTGATCCTGACAAGTGGTATTAGAGCCACAAGTTTTTCTTTGTTTTCAAAGTCAGAAGCTTTCTCTTAAAATTTTAAATTTTCTACAATGGAATCTGATAATAGCAGTAATGGATCTGGGCAAGGACTCAAAGTGCCTATGCTCAAACCCACTGAGTTCGAGATGTGGAAACTCAGGATTCAACAACACATTCAATTTATTGATTATGCCATATGGGAAGCTGTTGAATTTCCTCCTGTAGTTGATCCTGAACTTGATGCTGAGGGCAACCCCATAATAACACCTCCAAAGACTGAACTTGAAAGAAAGGCTAGAATGAATGAAGTGAAAGCTCTTACACTTCTACAGATAGCCATTCCTAATGCTTATCAACACCAGTTTAAAAAGTTCTATACTGCTCATTCTCTTTGGATTGCTTTAGAGAAAAGATTTGCTGGCAATGCTAGCACCAAAAGAAATAAAAAAGATCTTCTGAAACAGCAGTATGAAAACTTTTCTGGTGGCAAGAATGAAAACCTTACTCAAATCTTTGACAGGTTTAATAAACTGATAGGTGAATTGGAGAGTGCCAGAGTCAGCTTGGATCAAGACGAAGTAAACAGAAAATTTCTTAAATCACTTGGTGAAGAGTGGACAGTCTATGCTGCCCAATGGAGAACAAAAGAAACTCTTTACGAAATAGAGTTGGATGATCCTTACAACAGCCTGAGAGTGTTTGAAACTGAGTTTGAAAACAAAAAGAAATCCTTTTCATATAATCATAACACTGCTCTGCTGTCATCAGCATTAACTGATAAATCTAACTATTGTGATTCATTTTCAGGTGCTGATGGTAACCCTACTGAAGGTCATTATGAAGCTTTTGTTGCCAGTGATGGACTATTTGCTCTAAATGCTGAAGATTTAGAACAAATCCATCCAGATGATCTAGAAGAGATGGACTTGAAATGGCAGCATGCTATGTTGACTATGAGGGCTAAAAGATTTCTGAAAAAAACTGGCAGACCAAACTTTCAAGCTAGACCAGAAGGCAAGCCATCATTTGATAAATCCAAAGTTAAATGTTTTAAATGTCACAAGCTTGGACATTTTGCCAGAGAATGCATATCCCAAGGTCAACAGCCACCAAGACCTCAGCAGACTAATCAAGCTTCATCATCTCAAGCACTTGTTTCTCAAGAAGACAATGTGTTTGACTGGAGTGATCAGACAGAATAAGAGTTTCAAAATCAAGCTCTTATGGCAGAAACAACTAATGTCACTTCCACTGAACTACCATCTGAGGTAAATGCTAAACTTTGCTCTCAAACATGCAAAAATATGGTTAAAAAGTACAGAGATCATAATGAGAGCATGTGTAAAACTCTAGCTAAGATGGAAGAAAGGAGATATGAGTACATGCAGGCCATAGAAGATCTTGAAAAACAAATCAATGACTATAAAGATAATGAGATTCAAATGGGACATGATAGAACATATCATGAGTGGGAGAAAAAGGAACTGAATAAGAAAATAGAGTCCCTAAATAAGAAATTAGATAAGGCTGAACAGAAGGTGTTAGAAGCTAACAAGAAAATAGAATCTGTCAATATAGATTTAGGAAACTTCAAATTGGCAAATCAAAAGCTGGAACACCTAATGGAAGTTCAATTTAAAGATAGGGTAAAATCTCAGCTCAACCCAAAGAAGGTATAGGATACAGAGCCACTCCACCCCCATACAACAACAAATACATTCATCCCATGAGTGAAGTTGCTGATAGGCTTGTTAATGAACCATTAGATGAGTCAATGACCACTGTAGATCCTATCCTTGAAAACAATCCTGAATCTAGAGAAGAACTGATTCCAAATGAAGGCTGTGAGTGCAAAAAGGTTGAGAGAGAACCCAAAACAATGAGTGCACCCATAGAATCCCCTGCTCCCAATAAGAAAGGAAAAGAGAAGATGAGTGTATGCAATGCTGCTCCATATGTTTCTGTACCTTCTAACTGTAACATTGCATCTTCCTCAAAAGGTAATAAAAGGGGTAAAAATGTTCCAATCTGCACATGCCAAAAGCATGGTGTCCAAAAGTTTCCCACACAACAGCAGGTAAGGGGAAATCAAAGAAACAAGAACCAGTTATGGTCCAACAGAACTGGTTCTCCAATCAAAACAGTCAAAAGATGTTTCCATTGTGGCAGGAAAAACCATTTGGCCAGGCATTGCATGTATAAACCATCTGTTGCAAAACAGACTGTGGTTCAGAAACAGGCATTTGTTCAAAACACAAAAAATTCAAAGGCCAAACCTCCTGTTGCACCAGTTCCAAAGAAGATAGTTGATCACAGGTTCTTAAAAGTCAACAAAACACAACCTACACACCAAAAACAAATTTTAGCAAAATCTAAATCAACCATTAAACAGATATAGTGTGTTAAAGGCAAAAACTCAGATCAAACTGTTGATACAAATGTTGAAACTGCTAGGCATAAAATTGGAACTGGTAGTGCAAACTCTAAAGCTGTTAGCACTAACAACCCAGTTCAAACTGCTAAGTCTAAAACTGGAACTGGTAGTGGATCTTTTGAGACTGTTAATGAAAAGATCGGAAAGAACACCTGGATACCTCATGTCATAACTAAATATTCTTCACAGAATCCACCAGTGGATCTCACTAAGTATAAAAAGTCACAAACAGTGTTTAGTTATGTTAATGCACAAGGACAACCCAAAACCAACTCGGTTTGGGTTTACTCCACTACTAACTAAGCTTTTATTTGTGCAGGGCACCCACAGGTCACAACATAAAACAAGATGGCATTTGGATAGTGGATGCTCTAGGCACATGACATGCAATTCTGAATGCTTGTCAAATTTCAAAGGCTTTGAAGGAGGATTTGTTGCATTTGGAGGAAATTCCAAGGGAGGTAAGGTAACAGGTAAAGGTACTGTCAAAGCAGGCAATATGATCTTCAATGATGTTTTGTATGTTGAACAACTGAAGTACAATTTACTAAGTGTGTCTCAAATCTGTGATAAACAAAATATTGTTCTGTTCACAGACTCTGAGTGCATTGTTCTTTCAAAAGATTTCAAAATACCTGAGAATCTTGTTTTACTTAGAACACCAAGAAAGCACAATGTCTACTGTTTGGACACAGATCTTTTATCCAAATCAAGTACTTTAAGTTGTTTACTATCCAAAGCATAATCTAATGAGTCTGCTCTTTGGCACAAAAGGATGTGTCACATGAACTTCAAATCTATGAATGTTCTAGTCAAAAAGAATTTGGAAAGAGGTTTACCACAAAAGGAGTTCATTTGTGATGATCATTGTGTAGCATGTCTTAAAGGCAAGCAACACAAAACTTCTCATAAGGCCAAAGAAGTAAATTCAATCTCATCTGCTCTTCATCTTATTCATATGGATCTCTTTGGTACAACATCTGTTTTGAGTTTGAATAAAAGAGCTTACTGTTTAGTCATTGTTGATGATTTCACCAGATTCACATGGGTCTACTTTCTTAGGACTAAGGATGAAACTGCTGAGCTAGTCAAGTCATTTATCCTTAAGATAGAAAACCAATCCAACTTAAAAGTTAAGGTGATCAGGTCAGACAATGGAACTGAATTTAAAAATCATATCCTAAACAACTTTTGTGAGTCTAAAGGTATTGCAAGGCAATATAGTGCACCAAGAACACCACAACAAAATGGTGTAGCTGAAAGAAAGAATAGAACTTTAATTGAGGCTGCTAGAACCATGCTAGCTGATTCCAAACTGCCAATGACCTTTTGGGCAGAAGCAGTCAATACATGTAACAACCTAACTTTTGATCAAATACATAATATCTGATTTTAAGCTAATAATGTAATTTTATTACATTATTTGATTGTAATTTAATTAAATTAAATGAAAATATTTAATTAAATTATATAAGTGTTTTAAATTATTTAGAGGATAAAATTAAAGAAATGTAAAATACAAAGTGGAGGGATTAATTTCATTTATTATCAAAAATGGAAATATAAAACAAGTTAATGAGCATAAATGTGCATTAACAACATTTAAAGAAAAAAAAATTTACTCTCTCTTTCTTGTTCTTCTTCACTTACGGCTACCTCAAGAAATATCAAGAATGTTCATAAATTTGCAATTTAATGAAGAATTGAAGTCAAGAAAGGTTGCAACAAACATCAAACAACAAGTATATACAAGATTTCAAGGTAATAATTGGTTTAAATTTCGATATTTAAAGAGTTTGGTTCGGTTTTGAGACAAACCGAAACCAAAAAGAATTATAACATGAATTTGTGTTTCATGTTAGAATAAATGAATTGAAATCATGTAATTAAGTAATTTGAAGTTATAGAAACAGAATTCATGAGTTGGATTGTCCAAAATAAGCAAGGAAATGTAATTTTTGATAAAATTGTGTTCTTGCAAAAAGTGCCTATTTTGGACAATCTTGATCAGATTATGGTGTTAATGATAAGGAAAATAGTATAAAATCAACCAAATAATGATAATATAACATTATTCTAAGTTGCATGTTGATAAAATGGACTTTTGGGAATTTTTATGAAAAATCTGTAGGTATATAAGATAGAACACGAAGAACAAATTCTGGGAAATTATGAGTACGGGATCCGAATTCGGATGATTCCCGAATTCGGATGAAGCACCCATTTCAGATGAAATGCCCAGTTCGGATCTCAACTCAAATATAATTCAGATTTTCTAATTTCGGATCTTGTATCATTTCGTATGAAATACCATTTCGGATGGTCCTAATACGGATGTGGTTTTTATGATTCAAAATATAACAACAGATTTCCTTATATAAATATGAATGATTAATCATTAAAATCAAGATCTATAAACT
Organism: Centrapalus pauciflorus; assembly: GCA_020465985.1. Taxonomy (NCBI): domain Eukaryota; kingdom Viridiplantae; phylum Streptophyta; class Magnoliopsida; order Asterales; family Asteraceae; genus Centrapalus; species Centrapalus pauciflorus. Next base: position 116,413 of record JAANYP010002776.1, on the reverse strand, counting down.
TAAGAAATATCATCAATTAGAAAACATATGAATAAATCATGTGATTAATACATAAAATAACAAGAATAAGTGCCTTAATGATTAATTATATATGTATATATACAAAGATCTTTAGAGAATATAATTAACAAAGAATACAAATGAAAGTATGAGAATGAAGTACATATGATCAAGATATAAGATTTTGAGAGTAAAAGTTCAACGAGCGAATATTGAGCTTATGAATTGAATGAACACTGAATATATATATTATTCAGATGATATAAGAACTAATAAATATCAGAAATGATATTAATAACAGATAGAGCAACGAGCAAAATGGCGAGCATTCGAAAGTCTGATATAAATCAGATTGTGGTTCTAATCCACTACAGATTGTGAGCAACAGAGCTAGAGCCAGAAAGTACAATTAACCAGTAACTGTGAGTTGTAGATTTCAATTTAACTGCATATTATGTGAATTGAGACTTTTGTTGCATGGTCCTGATTTATTTGACATTCTGATCTTGAGCTTATTGATATATTGTCATAGTATATTTACTATGATTTGTTGAGCTGAGTATTTCTTCCCCGAGATTCGATTCTTTGATGAGTCATTTGATTGTTAAGCTTAACTCCATCACTATTACTCAGTGTTGGGTTAATGTTAAGCTTATGATGTGCTGATTTACGTGATGAAAGCACAGAGGGTAGCTAGAGCTGAGCATTCCGATGATATCCATATAGAGCTTTTACTGGTAGCTAGCCCAGTACGTGGCTGATCCCCACTAATGATGCGTGTGTATGGATTTATCATCATCCGAGCATTCCTTATGAAATTGTCTAAAAGTCTCAAGAGCAACAACAGTTTTATAACTGGGAGCTGAGCAAAAGTCGCGCATCAAAAGAGCATTAATTGGCCAATGACCCTTCGAGATTGAGCTGTGCATGAGCCTAGTGCATTGCATATAGAGCTGAGCCGTGCATGAGCCGAGTGCAGTGCATGTGCTTCCGCGTGCATAATTGCATGTTAAATGTGAAATTCTACATTCTCACTAAGCAATTAAGCTTACCCCGTTTTTGCATTATTTTTCAAATAAAGGCAAAGGATTGGCTGGACCTAGTTCATAGGTCAGGACTTTGAAAGAGCTTGAAGTGCTTTAGAACCTGTTTCAACACCTTGGTACTTAGCTGATGATTGAGCTTTGGGGTTTGGGCTAGTTTACATTTGTGCTTTGATGAAATAGTCTAGAAGTCTGCCCCTATTACTTAAAACCTTATCTCTGATTGTAATTAACTTTTATTCCGCAACTGTTAATTTTATCTTAGTTTCCTGATTGATATTGCGTTGCTACTAGGCCTTGACTTGAGACCTTTGAGAAATCAGAGGGTCTCACAGGATGGTATCAGAGCAATAGTTTGAGTGAATCATTGTATTACTTGTAATACATGATCTCAAACTTGTGCAATGCTATAGTATCAATCATGACAGGATGGCTTGAACTAAGATAGGATCAGAGACTAGTAGGACGGGGCATGAAAGGGTACAATGTGCTAGACTAATGATCTAAACACTTAGTGATTTATATTTCAGAGCTATGTCAGGAGAAGGTGGACCATCAGGTGGCATGACCCCAGAGCAAGTCCTGGAAATGATGCAACAACTAATTACCCAGAATAATGAGCAACAAAACAAGTTTATGCTAGAGCAAATTGAATCAATAAAGAAAACTGAAAAGAGAAATAAACATAAAAAGAAGCAAACTGAACAGTCAAGCGAATCGGAATCCGATAATGAGCATGTCAATAAACGAGTTGTGCAGCCAAAAGGCTGTAGATTCAAAGATTTCAAAGCAAGTGGTGCTATGACATTTGAAGGCACAGTAGATCCAATACAAGCGTTAGATTGGGTAAGTCATACTGAAGAGATTTTCAGTATCTCAGAATGTCTGGACAGCAATAGAGTTAAGTTTGCTACAGCCCTGTTCGTTGGAGCTGCTAGAGCTTGGTGGAAAACACAAAGGAGCATCTATGGTGATGAAGCAATTACGACATTGGACTGGGAGCAGTTCTTGGAAATGTTCAATGCTAAATATTGTCCAACAGACAAGCAAGACGAACTCGAGATGCAGTTGATGCAATTGAAACAAGGAACTAAGACCGTTGATGAATACGAGCATGAGTTCTCGAGACTTTGCGGCTACTCGTCATATCAAGTGGCAACCGAAGAGCGTAAGATAAACCGGTTCAGACTGGGTCTGAATCCAACATATAGAAGACAAATGAGTAGCATAAAGTTCAAAACGTATCTCAGTATAGTGGAAGCAGCAAGAATGGTGGAGCGGGAATTCACAGATTCGAGTTGTGAACCTGTTATGATGGCTATAAATCCTACATGTCCATCTGCACCTAAGACACAAGAATCCAGTAGATTCTTCAGTTCATCAAAGTCCAGTCAGCAGCAGTCACAAGCATCCTCTACACCTCAGAAGACTAGAGTTTATTCCATACAGTCAGGAGCACGATCGTGCAGACGCTGTAACAAATTTCATAGCGGACGCTGCAACCCTATAGATGTGACCTGTTATACTTGTAACCGGATTGGACATGGAAGCGATGAGTGCCCAGAAAGAAACGACGTATGCTACAATTGTGGTGAGCGTGGACATTATGCCAAACATTGCCCAAATGCACGCGTGCTTACTAATCAGGAACAACCAGTTGGCAGAGCAATTCAACAGAGTACTACAATGATACCTACAGCAAAGGCGCGAGCTTTCCATATAACTGCTGAAGATGCTGAGGAGACAGCAGAGACGCCAAAAGACCCCAATGGTAACTAATAATAAATTTCTTATATGCTAAAATGATTTAATTCCGTTACCATCTGAATTGCAAATCCAAAGTAAGTAATGAGTTAACTGTATAACCCTGTCATCGTTAGTGAATAAAGCGGATGACATATGGGTTGTATCAGTTAAAGTTACTATACAAATACATTCCCAATCAGAAATTATACCTATAAACAATATAGGTATTGTAATCTGAATCATGTATAATTCAAAACCCGAAAGAAAAATCAAAATATAAACCTAAACATAAGCTACTTCGTAAATCCTTGTAATCTGAATGATTACAGCGTGTCTTATATTGAGACAGAGGTAGAAGTTGCTGATCCAATATAATGAGAAGAGTAATTGAATCAAGTGATTAAGCACTCAATGACAACTTGAACGAGAATCAAAGAAATCAGAGGCACAAAGAGAGAGTTGCAAGGGAATAAACTGAAATTTTGTAAATATAAGCGATTGGTCATGAATGACCAATGAACTGCCCGTATATGCCAAGATATGAATTCTCACTATGTCGACGCGAGACTAGTGAGATATCTAAAATGGAATTCCTGTTCCATCTAAATGCAAATAAAATGAAATGTAAAACTTCCGTCAAAATTAGTAAAGTAATTTAAATTCAGAAATTCACCGATGAAAATTCAAATAAAAGTCTATACATATAATTAAATAGAATCAAAGGCTATTGCTTTGTCAAAAGCCTCTTGATCGAATTGCACTGTGAACTAATAAGTGGAAGGCGATGACGATAAAGTAGAAGATGATGTAAATGGTCGTGGAGAAGATTTTGGAACTCTGGTAACTCGAGATCTGACTTCAATAACAAGAATCTGCCGTTATGTCTAACAAATCACACTGAGAAAGTTTAAGTAAATTGTCAATTTCTATCAAATTATTTCCTTAGAATTCGATTTTGTATCGCATTTGTTTTCCATGTCGTTAATGTTCCTATTCGCTGCAAGATTTGAAATCGTATGATCACTTCAAGTTCTTGATCATATTCGACTTGCCTGAAATATCTCTTAACTGCTGAAACCATTGCGAAGAAGATGTGGACGATTGTAACTCCAAACTTTAATTCTCTGTTTGAACTCCTGTTTTGTTCTGCGAGTTTTAAAATGCAGCATTTCAATATTTTTCCTCAATCTCAATCTCGGCTTCTAACACTCGATCATCTTGGAGGATTTTGCTTCTCGAGAGGTTGCTTATGTAAAAGATTTAGCGGATATGGCAGCGCAATTTGAGACCAAGGAAGTTGAGATGGAGTCGTTACAAGAAGAGTTGACTCCAATTGTTGCGCCGGAGGATAGATTTCATTTGTTTGATAGAGCAAAGAAAATTATAAGTCTTCATAACAAGTCAGCACAAGTCAGAAAATCGGCTAAGCGATTGATGATTTTAACATCATCAATAAAAGAAACATAAAGTACAGATATCAGACTCCCAAAAGCTTTACAGCTAGTTTCAAAGGAAAATGAAAAAGAGATCTGAGCTAATTGATATATATTGAGCTGCAGGCTAAATTGAATGAGATATAAAGTTAAATCTCAAAAGCCCACAAAGTGACTATATCACTGATAATCAGAAATCCTAAAAATCTCTTATGTGATTGCATAAGATAGCAAATGAAAATTTTACAATACAGATGAGAGATTTAAAAGCTATAACTGGCTCAAGATCGAATGAAAGAGATACATGAGCTAACTCATGTAATGAGTTATTATCTGAATTGATTAAGGCATAAAACTCGAATATTAAGAGTATGAATAATAAGTCAGAATTCCTAAAATAAACAAACAGCGAAACATTGAATCAATATGAAACACTGAAAAGAAACTTGAGTTTTGTGCTTATAAATCTCAAAGAAATAAAAAGATATGAAATACAGATGGTGCTCGTTCAGTGGAAACACCACAAAGGTTCGTATCAGTCTTCGGAATTAAGAGATATCATAAAAGCTATATGCCCAAGTCTGTTCGAACAAAGCTAACTTCGGGGACGAAGTTTGTGCGTGGTGGAGCCCATTCTGTAACAACCTAACTTTTGATCAAATACATAATATCTGATTTTAAGCTAATAATGTAATTTTATTACATTATTTGATTGTAATTTAATTAAATTAAATGAAAATATTTAATTAAATTATATAAGTGTTTTAAATTATTTAGAGGATAAAATTAAAGAAATGTAAAATACAAAGTGGAGGGATTAATTTCATTTATTATCAAAAATGGAAATATAAAACAAGTTAATGAGCATAAATGTGCATTAACAACATTTAAAGAAAAAAAAAATTTACTCTCTCTTTCTTGTTCTTCTTCACTTACGGCTACCTCAAGAAATATCAAGATTGTTCATAAATTTGCAATTTATTGAAGAATTGAAGTCAAGAAAGGTTGCAACAAACATCAAACAACAAGTATATACAAGATTTCAAGGTAATAATTGGTTTAAATTTCGATATTTAAAGAGTTTGGTTCGGTTTTGAGACAAACCGAAACCAAAAAGAATTATAACATGAATTTGTGTTGCATGTTAGAATAAATGAATTGAAATCATGTAATTAAGTAATTTGAAGTTATAGAAACAGAAATCATGAGTTGGATTGTCCAAAATAAGCAAGGAAATGTAATTTTTGATAAAATTGTGTTCTTGCAAAAAGTGCCTATTTTGGACAATCTTGATCAGATTATGGTGTTAATGATAAGGAAAATAGTATAAAATCAACCAAATAATGATAATATAACATTATTCTAAGTTGCATGTTGATAAAATGGACTTTTGGGAATTTTTATGAAAAATCCGTAGGTATATAAGATAGAACACGAAGAACAAATTCTGGGAAATTATGAGTACGGGATCCGAATTCGGATGATTCCCGAATTCGGATGAAGCACCCATTTCGGATGAAATGCCCAGTTCGGATCTCAACTCAAACATAATTCAGATTTTCTAATTTCGGATCTTGTATCATTTCGTATGAAATACCATTTCGGACGGAAGGTGGTCCGAACTCGGATAACCCGAGTTCGGATGGCCCATTTCGGATGGTGCTAGTTCGAATGAATCATTTCGGACCAACTTCGGATGTGCCATTTCGGATGACCTAGAACCGAATCCGGATGATCCGAATTCGGATGGTCCTAATACGGATGTGGTTTTTATGATTCAAAATATAACAACAGATTTCCTTATATAAATATGAATGATTAATCATTAAAATCAAGTTCTATAAACTTAAGAAATATCATCAATTAGAAAACATATGAATAAATCATGTGATTAATACATAAAATAACAAGAATAAGTGCCTTAATGATTAATTATATATGTATATATACAAAGATCTTTAGAGAATATAATTAACAAAGAATACAAATGAAAGAATGAGAATGAAGTACATATGATCAAGATATAAGATTTTGAGAGTAAAAGTTCAACGAGCGAATATTGAGCTTATGAATTGAATGAACACTGAATATATATATTATTCAGATGATATAAGAACTAATAAATATCAGAAATGATATTAATAACAGATAGAGCAACGAGCAAAATGGCGAGCATCTGAAAGTCTGATATAAATCAGATTGTGGTTCTAATCCACTACAGATTGTGAGCAACAGAGCTAGAGCCAGAAAGTACAATTAACCAGTAACTGTGAGTTGTAGATTTCAATTTAACTGCATATTATGTGAATTGAGACTTTTGTTGCATGGTCCTGATTTATTTGACATTCTGATCTTGAGCTTATTGATATATTGTCATAGTATATATTTACTATGATTTGTTGAGCTGAGTATTTCTTCCCCGAGATTCGATTCTTTGATGAGTCATTTGATTGTTAAGCTTAACTCCATCACTATTGCTCAGTGTCGGGTTAATGTTAAGCTTATGATGTGCTGATTTACGTGATGAAAGCACAGAGGGTAGCTAGAGCTGAGCATTCCGATGATATCCATATAGAGCTTTTACTGGTAGCTAGCCCAGTACGTGGCTGATCCCCACTAATGATGCGTGTGTATGGATTTATCATCATCCGAGCATTCCTTATGAAATTGTCTAAAAGTCTCAAGAGCAACAACAGTTTTATAACTGGTAGCTGAGCAAAAGTCGCGCATCAAAAGATCATTAATTGGCCAATGACCCTTCGAGATTGAGCTGTGCATGAGCCTAGTGCAGTGCATATGGAGCTGAGCCGTGCATGACCCGAGTGCAGTGCATGTGCTTCCGTGTTCATAATTGCATGTTAAATGTGAAATTCTACATTCTCACTAAGCAATTAAGCTTACCCCGTTGTTGCATTATTTTTCAGGTAAAGGCAAAGGATTGGCTGGACCTAGTTCATAGGTCAGGACTTTGAAAGAGCTTGAATTGCTTTAGAACCTGTTTCAACACCTTGGTACTTAGCTGATGATTGAGCTTTGGGGTTTGGGCTAGTTTACATTTGTGCTTTGATGAAATAGTCTAGAAGTCTGCCCCTATTACTTAAAAACTTATCTCTGATTGTAATTAACTTTTATTCCGCAACTGTTAATTTTATCTTAGTTTCCTGATTGATATTGCGTTGCTACTGGGCCTTGACTTGAGACCTTTGAGAAATCAGAGGGTCTCACAATACAGCTTGTTATGTACTAAATAGGGTTCAAGTTGTTCAATCACAAGGGAAAACTCCATATGAGTTATTCCATCATAGAGGTCCCTTAATAGCCTTTCTAAAGTCTTTTGGCTGTTCATGCACTATTCTTCACACTAAAACTCACTTAGGTAAGTTTGAAAGTAATGTTGAAGAAGGTTTCTTTGTAGGATACTCTACTCAAAGCAAAGCCTATAGGGTATAACAGTGTGTCTAAAACTATTGAAGAAAGTGCCAATGTTGAGTTTAATGAATACATTGCTAATGTCAAAGGCATTGGTCCTGATTGGTTGTTTGATTTAGATTCACTAACAAATTCTCTGAGCTTTGTTGAGTATACTGCAGAAACTGATGCAAACAGGGTTGAAGCTGCCAACACAAATTCTCATGCTGATCACACAAAAGGTCAAGCTGTTGGCACAAAGTTTCAGACTGTTGAAGATTCTGATAAATGGGATGAATACACTGTTCTACCCTTCTATCTTGTGACCCACCAGGGGTACTGGATGTTCAACATGATTCAAATCTAGATTATGAAGTGCCAATCCCAAATCCTGAGGTAACAGCTCCATCAAATAGGGAAACAGTCCCATCTTCTGGTCAAGCTGTTCCTGAAGCAGAACCATCAAGTAGTCCTGAAGGAGATGATACCAATCTAGGAACATCATTTCAGACAGACAGAGAACCCACACTAAGGGTTCACAGGTATCATCCTCTCAATCAGATCATGGGTGATCCACGCACTCCTGTGCAGACAAGGACAATGGTTCACAAGGAATCTACTGATGCTGAATCAGCAGCACCTGAATTCAGTCTAGCTGCCTTTGAACATGCATGTTTTATGTCACAATTAGAACCTAAGAAGGCATCTGAGGCTTTGAAAGATCCATCTTGGATTGAGGCAATGTAGGAAGAACTACTGCAATTCAAGATTCAGAATGTATGGACTTTAGTTGACTTACCTAGAGGAAAGAGAGCTATTGGTACAAGATGGGTGTTCAGAAACAAGAAGGATGAAAGAGGGATAGTAATCAAGAACAAAGCAAGACTGGTAGCACAAGGATACACTCAAGAAGAAGGAATAGATTATGATGATGTCTTTGCCCCAGTAGTAAGGATAGAAGCCATCAGACTGTTCCTAGCTTATGCCAGTTTCAAAGGATTTAAAGTGTACCAAATGCATGTGAAATCTGCATTCCTGTATGGAACAATCGAAGAAGAGGTCTATGTGTGTCAACCCCATGGATTTGAGGACTATAAGTATCCAAACAGAGTCTACAAATTAGACAAAGCCCTCTATGGACTCCACCAAGCCCCAAGAGCATGGTATGATACTTTGTCATCATACCTTCTCCAAAATGGATTCAAGAGAGGTACTCTGGACAAAACACTGTTTACAAAGTCCATCAAATCTGAGATTTTGCCTGTTCAGATCTATGTTGACGATATCATATTTGGGTCCACAAATGACAGTCTGTGCAAGGAGTTTGAAACACTAATGCACAAAAAGTTTCAAATGAGTTCAATGGGAGAACTCACCTTCTTTCTAGGATTGCAGGTCAAGCAGAAGCCCACAAGACTTTATATAAGTCAATCAAAGTATGTTAACGACATTCTGGAAAAGTTTGGTTACAAAGATACCAAAGTTGCTAGTACTCCAATGGACACTCACAAGCAGCTTGATGCAGACAAAGATGGAGTAAATGTGGACATTCACCTATACAGATCCTTGATAGGTTCACTAATGTACCTCACATCTTCTAGACCTGATATAATGTTTGTTGTTTGTGTTTGTGCCAGGTTTCAATGTGCTCCAAAGGACTCACATCTGTTTGATGTTAAGAGAATTTTTAGATATCTCAAGGGCCAACCACAATTGGGCCTATAGTATCCTAAAGACTCTCCTCTTGAACTAACAGCCTACTCTGACAGTGACTATGGAGGATGTAACATTGACAGAAAATCCACAACTGGTGGATGTCAATATCTAGGAGCAAGACTGGTCTCTCGGCAGTGCAAAAAACAAACAACTGTCTCCACCTCATCTACTGAAGCAGAATATGTAGCAGCTGCCAGCTGCTGTTCCCAAGTGATGTGGATTCAGAATCAACTGAGAGACTATGATATGAACTTTTTATCACTCCTATTTACATTGACAACTCAAGTGCCATAAGCATTGTACATAATCCAGTGAAATTTCCCAAAACCAAGCATATAGACATTAGATTTCATTTTATAAGAGATTGTAATGAGAAGAAATTAATCCAAGTTACCAAAATTCATACAGATGATCAGTTAGCTGATCTATTTACAAAACCATTTGATGTAGGAAGATTCACCTTCTTAGTATCAAATATTGGCATGGTTAATATGGAATAATTTGTTTTTCATCATTCTCTCTTATTTTATGAAGCATATCGTTATTTCATATGCTTGATTAAGGGGGAGACACTGTTTCATTAGAATATGCTTAATTTTCAACTAACAGCTTGAGTCTTTTCTCAAGCTGCTAGTTCATTTAACTCGAACTGTTAGTTGTTTTCACTTGATCTGTCAAAGTGTGCAGGGTAATTCTGTAATTTCCTATGAGTGTGTGCGCGGGATTAGATATTTTCGAAACCCCCAAACCTTTAAAGGTCCCAGCGTTCAATTGTAACTACCAGTTGCAAAAATATCTTCCACGACCTTTCTTTTCTCTTTGAGCGATTCACACACAAATTTCTCAAACCCTAAATCACTGTTTGATCGTCAATGGAGTTTGTCAAAGAACACAACTGTCTTCTCTATTCACTCAAACACTCTGACCTTCAACCATTCCATAACATGATGGACTTCCTTCGAAGTTCCCATATCCATCATGCCCTCACTATCAATCCCACCATATATATCTCTCATGTAGAGCAGTTTTGGAAATATGCCTCTGTCAAAACCATCAATGGAGTCACCTCCTTGACATCCAAAATCGATGGCAACCCTATTTCTGTTACTAAGGAAATCATCCGTCAACACTTGCATCTTCAAGATGCCGCAGGTATAATAGATCTATCCCTTACTGGCTTACATGAAGGCCTTTTGACAATAGGATATAGGGGCCCTACTGATTCTTTCACCTTTTATAAAACACATTTTGCCCCTAATTGGAAATACCTTGTGCATATTATACAACAGTGCATAAGCCCTAAAAGAACTGGTTGGTCAGAATTTTCTTCAAACATAGCCACTGCCTTAGTGTGTTTATCAACGGGCCAACAGTTCAAATTTTCAAACATGATTTTTCAGGGGATGTTAAGGCATCATTCCCTAAAGAATGGAAAATTTTTTATGTATCCACGATTTTTGGCTGAAATAATTGCAAAAATTGCAATAATTTCAATGTACATAAAAGGATCCATGTTTCCATAGGCACTCTTTACCATCAATAAAAAGACATTTAAAACCAAGTGCAAATTTTTTGAGTGTGGATGTCCCATTGCCTTCTGCAATGCTGGGCATCATTCCAAGAAACAGAGGAGAAGGTCCTGAGCAGGCTCAGGCATCCATCACTGCTTCACCCCAAGGACCCCAACCCACTCCTCAAGATACAAATATTCCATCTGCTCCTTCTGTAACACATACATCCCCAAATCCCTCATCACTAATGTATAAGAGACAAAGGGTTTCAGGAGCTCCTTCCTCCTCTGCCCAAATACCAGATCCAAATATCCCTGTGCAGGAGGACACTTCTGCACAGAATATCCAAAGGGAACCCACTGAGGACACTCCCACCCTCAATTTGGAGGTGGACATCCCATTAGAGGATGTCCATATGGGATCTGTGGCTGCCACTACTGCTGTTTCTACACAAGAGGCACAGGCCAGTGACAACATCACTAAGACCACTCCCATGGCAACAGAGGGTGTGCAAGCACCTTCTGGAAGTCCCCAGTACCAAGAACAGAGGGCCCCAGACGTTTCTACTGCTGGAATTCATGCCAGTGATAGATCTCAAATACCACTATCATTTGAAGATCTTGAGGCTAGTCTGCAACTTATGGCATTGACGGATCAACAGCTGAAACCTGCACAGGGGGCACAAATCACAGCTCTACAATAGACAGTTGCAGCTCAACATCAGAGAATGGATTATTTTCATCAAGGGTTCACCCTCTGTGGAAATAAGATCATTCAACTTGAGAAGGTGATTCAAACCCTACTTGCAAAGGTTTTTGGTCCTCCTGGCCAAACCAATGCATCCAAAAAGGGGGAGAATTAGGAGATCCCCACTTCAGTCCAAACAGCTTCAACCTCTGCTCCAACAGTCCCATATTCTAGGCTAACAGTCCCATCAGCTACTTAAGCTGTTAGCCTAGAAACTCAAGCTGCTCCAATCAGAACAACTGGAGTTGTTATCAGAGAAGGAAATCTGGCTCCTGTCAGTACAGTCCAATCCACAGCATCTGCTTCCAGAGATAAGGGCAAAGGCATACTAATTGAAGCTCCAAAGATTAAATTCTCCTCTAAAAAAGCCCAGGTTGCCCATGATGCTTAATTTGCAAGAAAGTTAGCAGAGGAACAAGATGATCTCTTAGACCAGCAAACCCATGCTCCAATGAAAGATGATGAAACCTTAGGTGATTACCTAAGAGGGTTTGTGGTCAAGCAGAATCAAAAGAAAAGGAAAATTCCAACAGGGCATTCAAAGGCAGAGCACAGCAAATTTTTGATCAAGTTCTCTGCGTCTGTTGGAATTCCAAAAATAATGGCTCAGTCATGGCCAACTGAAAAGCTGCAAGATATTCATGACAGAGAGATGAAGAAACATAAAGCAGCCAAAGTCTCCCAACAAGTCCAAAGCCAACAAGAACCAAGTCAAGTTGGTGTCAGTAATCCTCCTCCCGTTCAATCTGTTGCTTCTGTTCAAACTGCTGCTAATGATCCTCAATCTGAAGCTATTCAACAAGCAAAGCTTGATCAGGTGAAAAGGGTGCTGTTTGAGCATGAGCTGCAAAAAGTAATGGAAATTCAAAAGACCCTCGATCAGCATGACTTCTCCAAGCCTCCAATCACCTACTGGTATGCTAAGTCAATGGATGACATTGATTTAAAATATCATTTTGTAGTCAGAAGAGAAGCTGGTCCTGAGGAAAAATATAAGAGCATAGTTCACTTAGTACAAGGGATGACCAGAGATGAACTGACTCAAATGCATCGTATTGGAACAGTTAGTCAGTCTAGGTCTTCACTTCTTTGGGTTAAGCAGAGTGTAAAGGATCTTAAAAGCATTTTTGACCCAGAATCTATCAGAAGTGATATAGAAGCTGCCAAGGATATGAAGATTGTACATGTTGATCTATATGTGAAATCAAGGACATCTAGACTCAAATTTGCAAACGGATCCAACATGTTCTTCAATTTTGAAATCTTTTATCTTCCAAAGGCATGGCTACTACAAATAAGCTCTGTGAAGATTTACTGTGATAAAGAAGAGTTGAAGCGAGAGTTCCTAAAGGCAATAAATCAGAAACTTTCACAATTGTAAGTTTTTGGATGCCTTAGTTTGTAGATAACAGTTTTACTTTGTTTATTTCCTTATTTTGTATAGAAACTTAAAGTCTTGTATAAAGAATTTAAGTTAGGGGGAGATTGTTGGGAAATATTCTAAGTATGTGAAGCTGTTAGTCAGATTTCTCAAACTGTTAGTAGATTTTCTGTGTAACTACAAAGTTCAAGCTGTTAGTTGAGAAAGCTCGAGCTGCAAGTTAAAAAGTTCAAGCTGCCAGTGCTCAAGTTCAAGCTGCTCAACAGATAGACTTCAAGCTGCTCAACAGTTCAACAAACAGAAAGTGCTGAAAATCAGGAAAAGATTTATATTTGAAGATTCAAGCATATCTACTACCAGAGAAATCAGAGTCCCTTAAGGAAACAAATCCAAAGGCTTTATATATAGATAGAATAGGTTTTTCTATTGTATCTCTGCACGTACAAGTTTTGATTCAGTTGTAATTGCTTTGTGTTTAAGTTTTCATAAGCCTATAAGGTTGTAAAACCCTAAGAACAATCTGTGTTCTTCGTCTAATCAAACAGATTAGAGGTGATTGTAATCATTGAGTTTGGCAATACAAAAGATTTGATTTTATTATATTTATGTGTTATTTGTTTTAAAAGCTTTTTCTTAAAACAGTTAAGTGTTATTCCGCAAACTTCTTAATTAAACTTTGATTCAATACAAGGTTATTGGTTTTATACTCTGATTGATTCAAACCAGTTAATCTTAGGTAGTAATTTTTTATCCTGACAATATCATCAAACATAAAACCAATAAAATTATATAAAAATCGGTATCTATTTGTTGTTTGTGTTTATAAATATTTAAATCTTTATTAAATATCAAAAGGTCATCATTCCCTTTTTTTCCAAGATAATATCTTTAATCACTGCATCGGATCTGTCATTCCTCGCAAATGAGTTATGGTACTGTATTAGCTACAAATCAATCATACATCATCGGCTACCATCAGACTCACTAGTACAGTTTGTTAACTTGTGTACATCATGTTAGGTTATATCGTATTAATTCTTGTGTTGTTATATTTCTTTTCGCGTCCTTAACTTATTATGCCTCACTTTCCCGTCTTGATTCATGTTACACTCTTTTAAATCCATTACAGGTTGAGTATTACTTTGAGTTTGTCAGATTCTCTAACTGCACAACATACAAATACCAAGAAGAAATGAATACCACCACCTGAGGGTGTGATCACAGAAATATCGAACAGATGCCCTCGTCTGCAGCGCACAACTAGAAAGACTCTAATAAGACCAAACAGACCAAACAGACTTACACCAAGTGCGTGAACAATCACTGACACGAAAACACGTTTATGACTATCTGCATGTTATTGGCCCATGATGATGAATCAGACAAAATAACGAATAAGTAAAATGACTACAACGGAATAACCGAGATAATATAGAGATGGAATCACATATTTGAACAAGACTGATATCATGTATATGCAATAATCAAAAGTTTCGACAACTCTTATTTATTGTTGAAATGATAACTTATTGAATCCATGATAGAGAGTGCAATTTTTTTAATCTACCATATCGGTAAATACTCTTATGTGATTATCTCAATTTAGTTATTTATTTATTTGATGAACTAATATGCATATGATGTACCCACTACAAGCCCCACAACATACTCCACCATATCACTCTCCAAATAGTGGCGCAGGCGAGATGCCTTCTCTGAATAATCTAGCCAATCCAGAGTCTTTACATGCTCCATAGTGTAGAATATTGTGGCTCCCGTCGTCATGCATTGTACTGAAATTAAATTTATGAATTTAGTCACCAATTTTGTTATATGTTTTCATACTTGGTTAATTTATGGTTTTGCTCATAAGGGTATATTCTTTTGGTATTTTATAAAGATTACAGTAAAACCCCATCTTAATCCATTCCTAAATTCCTAAGACCATCAGGGTAGAGTTGAACTCGTATAATCATAACTTAAGCTAATAATGATCATGCATCCTACAGTTTAAGACTAAGCACCTAAGAGATACTTAATTCACATAAACCAAACCTGACTTTGATAATTGAAACGCCTCGTTCTAATAACATGGCGTTGGTTACCGAATTCTATAACATAAACCTCAAATTCAATATAATAGAAGTATTCTAAGTTCAAACCTCAAATTCAGTGCATAAATAAACTAAAACCATAGCATTCAGAGTACGCTAAAATAAATTATCTAGATATTACAACCAAAACGAAAGTCTAGCGTTCTACCCAACCCAATTACAAGTTCGATAATGATTACAGAATAAGCATACACAAATTCAACATGTGTAGCACCCGGCCTTCCCAGCAGTGCATCCACGAATAAGGTAATCTGTGTAGCATTCGGCCTTCCCAGCAATGCATACACAGTAACACAGCTTGCGGCACTCCCGACTTACAGCGTATAATATAATGTAACGACACAGACATGCAGTTAACACATAAATACACAGTATGCATACAGGGGAAAGGGTTATCATAGAGCCGCTCATGGTGATGAAAAGAATATCAGATAACAAAGGCAACATGGCAGTTAAATTGATAAACAATGTAAAAGAAATGAAACAAATAACCAATACAAACCTATTATAAATGATCATTCATGGTTTCCAGTTTATTAGTTTGTTCATTAACATAACCACATAAAAAATATTTGAACCCATTTGAAAATCCTTACATCTGAAATCAAACACCCAAATGACCTTCAAATCTTGATTGTAATTGTATTTTAAGCATTCTTACATAATATTTCGGGTTCACATATTACACCCCAGAAAATCATCATTTGAGCTCATTTTTTTAAAGCTTTTAACCAAGAAAATGAAGATGATGAATCAATAATTTATTGGTTCTGAGGGATTCTATTATTACTTTAAATAATACATACGAAAATTTAAATTGCATTGGGTTTATAGATATTACCTCAAGGTTAACAATGAAAGTGTTGATTTGGTGATGATGAAACTTGTTGCTTCAATGTGCCAGCCCAAAAATAAGAAAGAAATACTCAGATTTATGAATGTCTGTTTGTGTTCTTGAGGTGCAAAAATTTGTTATTAGGGTTATATATATATATATATATATATATATATATATATATATATATATATATATATATATATATATATATATATATATATATATATATATATATAAGATTTTATGCAGAAAGTTGGATGATGATGATGGTTATGGTTGTCATGTATTCATGCATGCATAATTTCTATTTTTTTAATCTAATGAGATTTGCTTTTATGTGTGCGTGTGTGTGTGTATAGGTTTGTAACTATTTCCAAAATCTTAAAATCTACAAAATTCAACATTTTAAATGCCAACAATGGAATTTGATAATTTATATCCTACTTTCTCAAATTAATAATTAAATTAAATGACTCGAAATTAATTAATTACCTCGAAATTAGCAGGTGTTACATTCGTTCTAGGCCATTTTGAGGTAACGAAGGCCCTATTGAGTTTTTCATAGGCCAGCTTTTTCTTGTAAACATAATTTGAGTTTAATTAGTGTTTGGTACCTTGAAGGCTTGACTTGAAGAGTCTCACGGTGCTTCAATTCAAGGTTTTTTTTCTGATCCAAGGTCAGCTGATATATTTTCTAAGCCAACTTGAGTCACATCATTTTATTATTTTTTTAACATATTGTGACTTTGGTTGACTTGAGTTGACTTTATTTGACCATAGTTGACTCAGGTTGACCTGATTTTTCTTGAGCGCTTTAATTCAAAGTTTATTATTTTTATTGTGTAGGTCAATTCTTGAAGTGCAAACCTTATTTTGAAAATTTAAATTTCAATTTGAACTTGATCATTTGATTTTCATTCAATTTTACATATTCACGAATCTAACACATCAATTTTCTTGTGTAGATATTATGGCTTCATACGTGAGTCTTGCTGAATATCATGCCTTAACTACAAGAGCTGAAAATGTTGAGAAGAAGTTCAAGAATAACTTTGTTGTGTTGATTCAGATTAATGAAGAAAAATCGTGCAAACAATAATGTTAAATATTTGACTGAGAAAAATGTTGAACTGTTATAAAAGATTCAACATTTTGAAAAGCTTTCAAATAATAATAATTTGATTTCAGATTTAACTTCAAAGAAAGCTAAACTGATTGCTAAACTTACCAAGTCTATTTCTATTCTAGCACAAATGACTTCTCAGACGACTCAAGATGTATCTGAAGTTAATACATTTAAATCAAAGCTTGTTGAATTTGAAAAGAAAGACAAATTTCCGATTTCTGAAAAAGAAAAGCTTCAATGTCAAATATTTGAATTGACAAAGAAATTGGAGAAATCTGAACGTGAGAATTATTTGAATGATGAAAAAGTTAAACATCTTTTGTCAAATAATTCTTTGTCTATCTAAGAAAATAAGTGAGCTTAAGGTTAAACTTTCTCAGACGATCAAAATAATCAAAATTCTTTATTAAAGAAATCTGAAGAATTTACAGCTTTTCAAAAGAAATTTTTTGATCATGAAGAAGAGTTGAAATTATCGCTTAAATTAGTTGAGACTGAACAAAATTTAATATCAATTTTCCAATAGGATATTGAATTGTTACATGAGAACGTTAACAAACTCTTAATCTTTAATAATGATTTAAAGAATTCTCAGTTGACAATTATAGTTCAGTCTCAAATGGTTTAAATGATAATGAAAATCCTGAAATTTCTTTACATAAGAAAGTTGAGCATTTTGTTTTCTCTTCTGAAAGTAAAATTAGGAGTGTGCTATGTTTCATGATTCGTTCTTTCTTTCTGAAAATAACAATAATTCATTTTCAAAAGTTAGAAAATCCATCATTGAAGATGAAGTAGAAATTGAACTTGATCTTCAAAATGACACTTTTTTTGTGAAAGCAAGTTCTTCTGATTCAAAATCTTTACATAATCAATTTGATCTTAAACTCTTAATTATCATTTGAAGATAAACAAAGGAAAAGATAAAATCAAAGAAAAACATCTGGTCAAGGTATATGTTAGTGAATCTTCAAAATCCGGTGTTTGTGCTAATACTACTTATTCTTCACAGAAGTGTTTTTCTAAAAAGACTAAGAAGTATTATCAGAAATAAGCCAGTACCGGACAGATTTTCAGAAAAAATTCTTTACATAACTCTATTCGTTCTGATTCTCGATTCTATGTTAAGAAAGATATTAAATTTATGAGACAAAAAGAAACTTGATTTCTGATTTTAATATTGAATATAAGAAAGTTTTCAAGAAATGAGTATCTAAACCCAAGAAGCAGTGGGTACCTAATTACCTAATCCGCGTGAATCCAAAATGCAATGGATACCAAAGGGAACTTGAATTTGTTTTTGCAGGTGAAATAGTTTCCAAACATATCAGTTTGGAATCTACATATAAGTGTAATGGCTTTTGGTTGCATCAGATCAATACTCGCACATCAGTGAAATTGTTTCTGTTCAATTAGTGCAGAACCTGACTTTCAAAGACATGGCTTCTGTGCACATTTGTACATATCGAGTTTCTACGACAATGAAATTCCAGACCTGATTTCTTATCAGTTCAACACCAAAGCTTGTGTTGATTACATGGAGTTTGAATTTTTTTTTAATTCCTTATATAGAAATTTAGTTGACTGATTCTTTGCTTATTTGCAAGACGAATTTCATATATACTTTGATGCTGTCATTTTTCAAAATTTTGTGTAATTTTTGAAAGACTTATTTTTTGTGCACACATAAAAAGAATTTTTCTAAAAAAGTTTGTCATCAAAATTTTTGAGCTTATTTGTGAGCTAAAAAGAAACATTTTTCATAAGTTTCTGATCTCTGAGACATATGTTATTTTAAATATCAAACAATTCAATATCAATTACATAATAAGAACAGTAATCGGATCAATAACTGACCGAATGATTGAATTAAGATCAGAGAGAATTACACTGATATTGCAGTTTCAATCTTGCACAGAAAGCTAGACAATTGACCTATCCGTACTGGTTCGTGCAAATTCGTACATACACAGAAACAACTAACTTCTATTTATACACAACACACGTATTGAATATTTACAATAAGCCCCCCTTAACTTTTACATTCATAAACCAAAATATAAAACCAACATTCTCCCCCTTTTATGAACTGTAATCCATCTTCAGTCTTTTAAGCCAAGCTTCATTTCAAATCTTCTAATGCTTCTTCGGCTTTTCAATCTTGATTCAATCTCCCACACAAAGTAAATGATTAATCTCCTATCAAATGGAATCATGCCACCACCTTTTAAACACCAAATAACATCATGATCAAGAATCCTTTTCAAAGTTGTCATAACCTTTTGAAGAGTACCATTTGAGTATTTGTTCAGCTCAATCATTTGCATGGCTTTCTTCTATTGATTTTTATCTTTGTATATGACAACTGGATGTTTATCAAGAACGACTTGATATTCTTTGAGCTTCTCTATGTCTTTGATATGTCTGTTCGGGGCAGTGACATTAATCCTTCTCATTCCTCTTTGAACACCAATTTGCAAATCTTCGACTGACATCAAGACTAGTTTGGTATGCATAAAATGGAAGATATATTTAAGAGCGAATCTACAGTTCTCTTCTCTTTTGTTTCAGCATAACTCGTCAAATAAATCTTCAACATCCACCAGATGAATCTTGAACAAATTAGCTTCATTGAACTGGTACGTCTTCCCATCAGCTCTAGTAACCGTGAATGTTGGATAGAAAATATTGACAAAATGGTCTTTGCCAATTCTTTTGAGTTCAACTATCCTGTGATCTATTTTCACATCTTTTGCAGGTTGAGCTTGATTCTGAAGAAAATGGGCATAATTGACCAGGTTTGACATGTTGGGCTCTATGACTTTAAAGAGCTTCAAAAATGATATTGGTGTATACTTTTTACAAAAAATCTTCTTCTCTAAATGATCTTCCAAAAATAGAAGTCTATTTCGCTTCTTAATGAAATCAACATTCTGCTTGTATGACAACTTACGCTTCTTGATCTTCTTCTTTTGACTAATCTCTTCATCATTAAGAAGACTCAGCATGTCACTGATTTCCTTTTGTACCACTTCTTGGAGAGCATACCTCAGATGATGTTGTCTATCAAATACTTCAGCCAAGATGTAGCTTTGAAAGAATTTGTCCACCAGTTCTACTTCTGTTAATTCTTGAAGGGTTTCTGGCACCCCACTCACAGGAAACGGATCTTCTTATTCCTTAACAGGAACCGTCACCGCAGGCATTTCAACCATTGGTGTTGGTATATCATCCTTCAAAATTTCCTCAACTAGCTCCTTTTGGTATACAATTTTCTCAGCTCGCATAGACATTTCTTGAAAATTCAAACATTTCCGGCTCAGGCAAATCAATCTCCTTTTCAACTCCTTCTAATCTAAACACCTCAACTTCATCATCCTTGTCTGATTCATCATACTCATCAAAACAGTATACACCAGATTGCACACTCAAAGGATTTGAAACATCTTCATAAAGAATCAATCCCATCTCACTTTTAGAAGAAACTGGATCATCTTTTAAACCTCCTCCCTCTCCTGAACCTCCACGTTCAGTATCCTTTGCCTCAAACACCACAAGCTGCAAATCAGACTCACCAAGCGTTCTCCTCTTCTCCCTCTCATGAGGAGCATTATCAGAGTCATCATGATCCTCATGTCTTCTCTTAGATCCGAAAGCTTGGGATTTGCATGTTTGTTCAAGGATGGAGAACCTTTCATATAAGGAACCTAGAGCGCTCACAACCGTGTTCTCCAATCCTGGCATCCTTTCATTCATGACATCAAACTGCTCCACACAATAGTCTCTCAACTCATTGTTGGATATCTGCTTTTCTTCTTCTTCAACTTCTGCAATTCCATTGCCTCTCAATAAACATTGAATATTAATCATTTGGCTCATCATCTCTGCATATTGAGTGATCATTTGATTAGTAACACCAGAATTTACTTCATTTAGTCTTTGTTCAGTAACGAAGGGTAACATGCTAACTCCTGGGTCACTTAGACTTCCAGTTGTCGCGACAGTTGAACTTGTAAAAAGAACATCTGTGTGGCCTACGTTCAGAGTGCGCAGTGATGTATCTCTGGTAGGACTTTTTACTACTTCATGCGACGGAGCAACGAATGCTTCCAACACAATAGTTGTTGCTATAGGGACATGTAGTCCTTCTGTACTTGTTTCAACGCATGAAACCGACTCTAGTGTCCTAGCGTGTATGGGTTCTATGACCTGTGGACAAAGAAATGTACACTAGGGCAGAGGTGTACTTGTTTCAATATCCATAGGATCCGAATGATCCCAGGATAGATCATGTGCATAATCCCTGTGATGAAGTAAAACATATCCTTGTTGAGAAGGAGATGAGTGGCTGGTGGGGTGTGCAGTCGCCATTAGGGTACTGGATTCTTCAATGTCAACTCTCAAAGGAAAGCTAACAGCAGATGTGGCTACCCGACATTCTGTGGTTTGGGACTCCCTCACAATCACTCTCACCACCTCATCAACTTCTATAGCGGGTATACGCTCAGATTGAGATCTTTCAATTCTTGCCCCAACAACAACAATATCATCATCATCCTCACCCTCATTACCTCCTTCTTGTATATTAGAAAAAGTACGTTCTGAATTAGAATCTCCCTCATCTACCCTCACAACTCCTTCAGCCTCCTCTCTCAACTCAAGGTTACCCTGTACATCAACCCCTTGTTAATGTACCTGCTCTCCTAAAACTCCAGGGGTAGGAAGCCTCGGTTGTTGAGGTTCCACAAGAGCATGGTCAATCCGATATAACCTCACAGATTCTGCATTCTCATCCGAATACTTTAATAAAGATTCAGGAATCGGCATAATATTGGCATTTGGATCATCCTGAACTCTATGCAGACTCATCAGTACATAATCTGAGCATTTTTGTGAGTGTGTCATGTTCGGGATCTTTTCGTTTGCCCTTAAAATATCTCTGATTAAGATCTGAATAAACCGTTGAAGAGGCACAAACTTTCTCGCACGGTTTGTGGTCTTTGCAAGCACCACCACCTCCTTTAAATCGTCCCAAATGCACTGAGCGAAGTTGTAATGTTTGTTGTATGCGACTCCATGGAATAATCTCAGATATTGAAGGACTTCCGCGGTCAATTCCGGTGTGTTTGGAGGTCATACATCTATTCAAAATTCCGAATAGTGTATACCATTCACCATTTAATCCATTGCGATGAAACGTTGAACTCTTCGAAAGTGGTTTTGATACCAATTGTTATTTCAAATATCAAACAATTCAATATCAATTACACAATAAGAACAGTTTTCAAATCAACAACTGACCGAATGAGTGAATTAAAATCAGAGAGAATTACACTGATATTGCGGTTTCAATCTTGCACAGAAAGCTAGAAAACAGACCTATCTGTACTAGTTCGTGCAAATTCGTACATACACAGAAACGACTAACTTCTATTTATACACAACATGAGTATTGAATATTTACAATAAGCCTCCCTTAACTTTTACATTCATAAACCAAAATATAAAATCCAACAACATATCACTGAAGCTAATTGCTCTAGACTTTGTGATTTCCATTATCTCAAATCTTTTGAGATTCTCTTCATAATCTGATTCTATGACATCATTATAATTATCCCAATTCATTCTCTGTGAATTCTCCCATAATCCCCATGTACCAATTCATTCATGAAAATCTGATTCATTCTGTATTCTATTTCAGATTTTACATTTCATTATGAATTCTAATATATGTAGACTTTGATAATGCACCAAATTGTGTGACTTAGGCATATATATATATATATATATATATATATATATATATATATATATATATATATATATATATATATATATATATATATATATATATATATATATATATATATATATATATCTGTGTGTGTGTGTGTGTGTGTGTCGCTTCTATGGTCTAACCAGACCCGAAAGACCTACCCAAGGAGCAAACCACTTTGTAGTTTCTATAGGTGAGGGTCTTTAGTTCACTTAGTTGAGAAGTGTCAGTTATCACGAGATACTAACAGGGTCGAATAGATTTAAATTGTAACTGAGAGAGGTATATTGACAGGAGATGGTGATATATCAGATTAGGTTTTCACTATAAAGCTGAGTGATTTATTTTTCCTAAAAAGTGAGCCAGAGGGAGTTAAGTTAGAAAATGTTGAGAGCTTAGATCTATAAAAGGATTTAAAGAAAAGATAATCCTACCTAAACCATGTCAACTGGGTAAACCACATACTCTATTAAGCCCTAGGCAACTTGATATTGAAAAAGACGTCATGGACCTAGTGACGCAACCACTCAACCCCACCCAGCTACTCAATTGTCTCACAAAGATTTTTGTTTCATATATAATGGAGATCATAACAGATTTCTAATGATATATCATTTGGATGTTATTGATATTGGAACAAGGAAGACATTAGCTCCGGTCTCTGACTTTATTTGATGCACATTGAGTCTCAAGTCAAATGTTATAATTGGACACATTGAGTCAACAGTCTATAGACTATAAAAAGCATGTTCAAAGTGACATAGTCAGAACAAATATGAGTGGTACTTACTGATAAGTATTTCACAATGATTATTTGGAAAACATATCATTGTCAACATCAAATAGCACTGAAAATAGGTCACACAGATTTTTAATCTATCATGCAAATAGGATTCTACGGAAACATGGTTACTAGTTTGATGTTTCATTTTCTGGAAAGAATGTATTTTTTTTATAGGGGGAGGTATTTGTATATTGTTTGTTGTAGGGGAGGGAAATATAATTTGTAGGAGGAGCGTGGATTTTTTATGAAATATTATGGTATAATTTATGTCTGAGTTTCATCATGTAATTGTTTGAGGGGGAGAGTTCAAAATTACTGAGTTTGAGGGGAAGCCCATACAAATAAAGTACTTTTACAGTTGAACCATCGTCTTTGAAATTCTAATGCATGATGATCATAGTTCTTATGTTAATCATGAGGGGGAGAAATGATAAATTTCAGAGAATACACGTTTATCTGCTGAAAGAAAAATTCTACGAGATTTGAAGACTTGAAGTTTTGTTAAGTCTTTCTGAAGTATCTGAGTTTGAAGAATTTTTTGAGTTTACTAAAGATGAATTCCTGATTTGAAAGGTCAAGGGGGATATAATTGGAATTCATGATTCAAGGGGATGAAATTGTTTGTATAAGAGAAAAGAAGATTAAAGGAGGAAAGATTTGGAGACCAGAGAGACAGTAAAGAAGAAATTCTATATCTAATACCGATTCAAGAGTTTAGAGAAAATAGGGAAATGTTAGGTATAAATAATAGAGGTGAAAACAACAATATATAGTAGCTTAAGGACTAATAGTGCAATTAAGGTATAGATTAGAAAGTTAGTATAATAAGGAAATTTCCAAGGGAAATTTCCTTATCAATTTTTGGAAGTCTTTCATTTTGTATTTTATGCTTAAAAGTTGTAATTGAGAGAAACATTCAATCATAGCAAGATTGTTCCAAAATGTGTATGATTCATCTAGATCAAGATTAAACAAGTGGTATCACAACCTAGGGGGTGAATCTAACAAGAAATCTTGCAAGAAAATTGAAGAAAAATCAATCGAAAAAGTCAAAGTTTGAGCTGTAACATTTTGAAACTTTTTAAAAATTCATACTAAGTCAGATTGAGCTGATTTTTGATATGATATGAAGATGAAATATTTGTTGAAGTTGAAAAGTTTTGTGATTACTGAAGAGATGAAGACTTGAAGAAAGTTTTTGAGTTAATTTCTAGTCTTTGTAAAAGTCTCTGTTTTTGAACTTTTTTGTTTTTCATTGCTTTCATCACAATGTGGGAGAATTTTAGGTTCTAAATTATGATGAAATCAATAGATTAGGGACTCATCTTGTCATTAGATGAAATATTAGAGTTTAGGTTAAAAAATAGAATTTTCCCTTGGAAAATTCTATAACTCTTGTTATTTTAGTGTGTGAAACAAAAGTTGTAAAAGTGAGACAATACATTCAATCAATGCAAGATTTGTTCTAAATGTCTTTGATTCACTAGATTTTGAATCATCAAATGCCCATTCCGAGATGTAGTTGAGGGGTTCACACAAGGATTGCCCACACCGAATCATACCGAGTTTAAATATCGGGCTAAAAGCTTTCGTGCTTCATTTCCACATCCATTCTCACCATAAAATACAAATTATACACTAGATATAAATTATAGATGCTTGAGATTTCATTTGACACCAGATTTATACATCAATTTTGATGTTTAGTTGGGTTTTACTTTCGGTTTTGGCTAGCAGGTCGTAACCCACCCATAGAACACACATAACACACTTTGACTGTGGTTTTAAAGTCGAATTACGATGATGTTGCTGCAGATCCTCATTTGTTTGATGTTACTTGATGATCTCTAACGATTTTCTCCAAGAAATCAAGCTTCAATTGTGAGATTTTGTAGAGAGAAGTAGAGAGAGAAAATGTTTTGCATGTATGTGTTCTTGAGTGTTCGAGCAGATGGTTTGAAAAATAAATTTTGAATTGAAGAAGCAAGTTTTATTTCTAAGTTTTAGTTCTTTTACATTTTACACCATTTATCTTTTAGAATTTATAACTTGAATAATATTGAACACCAATATAATTATAAAAGCAATACAAATTGAAAGCTTAAAACACATTTTAAAGCTGCTTTTGCATTATTAAACAATCAACTCTAATAATTGTCTTAAATTACATTATTGAAAGCTTAAAACACACTTTAAAGCTTTGTCTGAAGTCAAGGTGTTACAAATGGCAAAACCTGAAGAAACTGAGATTGAAAAAGATTCAACTAATGTTTGTCTGACGGCATGGAATGAAGCTAATGAAAAAGAGAAAACTCAAGATGTTCAATCTTGTGTCTCTGAGACACTAACTGAGGTAAATATTGATTCCTATTTTGTATCACGTCTCATTGATCAATTTCAAAGCATGAACTTAAAAAATGTGACTTATAAAAGTCTTCTAAAGCAAGAAACAAAAAAAGTTAAAGAGTTGAATGATTTCAAAATATATCTCAGATTTAAAAAGATTTATCTTTTAAACTTGAGGATTCTGAAAATAGAATAATACCAACTATAAAGGTATTATTGAACTCTCCTATGAAAAAGCTTCACTTCCATAAAAATTTCATCTTTAGAAGCTCATATTAACTCTCTTAGTGAAGCAAGCAACTGTAGGTCCCAAAAGATATCCCAAGTATATAGCCTTAAGCTGTAGAGGGGGGGTGAATACAGCTATTTAAAAACTACACTTAATTTTCTCAATGTTTGTATGTATTATCAACAAATGTTAATTACAAACGAGCTTGAATGCGGAAAAGTTCAAGCTGAGATGACAGATACAACAGTATGTTTAAGTAGTCTAAGACTGACTTAAACTGATTACAATGAATACACTCACTAAGAATCACTCACTGTGTTTACAAGACTCAGAGGAACAGCTTGAACAAGAACAACTTAGACACCAAGCACTGTTTTATTCAAGCAGACTTGCATGCATAAAAGACACACTTGAATGCACGTTCACTCTTGGATTCAGCACTTAGCTTTTTCTGCTTATCCTTTCAATCCTTGGAAGTTTCTTTTTATACTCAATCAGAGGATCTAAGTGAAGCTTCTTCATTGGACGAAAGGAAAAAGGGAAAGTCTTGTTGAAAAGACAACATAAGCTTTTTCTGCACATTCTGAAAAGCAGACATGCTTTTATGCAGCAGAACTTTTGTATTTTCACTTTGTCTACTGTTGCATTGGCTTTAACTAAATAAGGAATGTCAACTTTCTGTCTTTCTTCCTTTGTAAAGGCCTATTTTGATATAAGAAAAGGTCTGTCACCCTTTTTCAAATATTCTTTTGTCTTCATGTAACAGAACAGCTTGGGCAGGCTGAGCAGTTCTGATTTCCACTTTGTCTTCGACTTTGTAAACTGATCTTGTAGCTAAAAACAATACATGAGGACTTGGAAACATATTCCATGAAGTGTTTAGCCTGTTCACAAAGAACAGGTTCTGTTCACAAAGAACAGAACACTTGAAAACTGCCCAAGCTGCTCACCAGTGTAGAGCAGCGTAGACAGTTTATGTCCGGCCTATTCAGCAGATTGAACAGCTTGGGTAAACTGCCTTTGTTGCAACACATGCAACACATAGAACAGCTTTGGGCTGATATTGCAAATCATTTTCAGGTCTCAATAAGGCATATAACAGGCCTTAAATTCAACCTTCAAATGCATCAACAGGTTTGATTAAGAATCTCCCCCTCAGATGCAGAACAGGTTTGACTGAGGCCTTTTTGTGCCTAACAATCTCCCCCTATTTGCAATAACCAGTCTAAGCTGGCCTTATCAAAAATCACTATATATTTTTACAGTACATTTGTTGAAATAAAATTACAATATTAAAGTAAAGTAAAAGATCAGTTTATATATACACTGATTCTTGATTACATAAAACAACACATGTTTTTACAAAAGTACAACTGATGTATTGATGTATATTACAACTAATGTAAAAGAAAAATTACAATTTATGTAATTAAAGTACAACTAATGTACAGCAGTTTTTGGACTGTTTGTGTTGGGAGCAGATAATGGTAAGCCTGTCCAACTGATGGACCGCTTCCATTCTTCATCTACCCAGATGGTAGATGGACTTTACTACAGTGGAGGGGGACCTTCAAACATCTTTTCAAGCTGCTCCCTTGTATCCTCAAGTTCTTGAATTTCACTTCTGATGATCATAAACTTGGGATCTTCAAGTTCACCTCTCTCATAAAAGCCTCTAAGCTGATCCCAGACGGCTGCTCTCCACCTGCTTGACTGCCTAAATGAAACTGCAATTCTGAAGGCTACAAGCTGTCTCAGATCCACCTTGTATAGATCTGATGCTCTCGCATTTCTTCTGATTTAAGGGATCTACAAAAAATGCCCCCAGCTCAGGCTCTTCAATGATCTTGCCATCTTCAAACTCTGTTCCACTAGGCAGGCTGTGGTCAACTCCTTTCATCTCAATAGCATAGTCACCTTGTTCTATCAAGGTGAGGAGTTGTTCCATCTCAGTGTCCTTCCTTGTCCTCCTGGCCTTTATTTTTGGTTGTGTCACATAGACACCTTCACTAACTTCTTTGGAGATCAGGCCAAGATTCTTCACCCTCTCCATCAGCTTCTTGACATAAGCCCTGACAGTCTTAGCAGTTTCTGACTTAGACTCGCTCAGAGCAACCGCCAGCTCAATCCATTCCCTGTACCCCATCTGTGCAACATCAGTGTAGTCATACGTTTCTAGTTCTGGGCCTGTTGCACCCATTCTGGTTATTTTCAACTTCCACTGTCTGCCTTTTCTTGATATGGGAACAGCTTTGACAATTGCTTCCTTGGCAAGCCTTCTATCAGCAACATCCTGAAATTTTCTTCTTGGCAGGTTGTCAAAGTGGAACTGAGCTCTTGCAGAAGGCACTAGAGTTTTTGTCACAGAGACCAGAGCACCTTTTTCTTTTTCTGCTTCCTTCTCTCCTGCTGATCCCTTAGCAGCTTCCATTAATTTCTTTTGTACTTCCAGAGAGGACATTTTAACTTTCCTTGCCTCTTGAAGTGCAAAAGACTTAGCAGCTTTGGCAGATTCTTCTTCTTTCCTTAGAGCTTCCAGGGCTTGAAGTTGTTCTTCTATAAACTCAAAGTATTTGTGCATAGGAAGACCCATATTACTTTGGCCATGGCTTTGTGAAATTTAATCTCTGCTGCTTTCTGCTGTTGGGGATCAACCGCTGCTTTTTCTTTTCCTTTAGCTGTTGTAGTGACAGCAGCTTCAGAACTTTCCTCCTCCTCCTCTTCTTCTTCTTCTAGAATCAGATGCCTCCTTCTGTCGCTTGTCCTGCCCTCAGGAATGAATTCCTCCCCCTTAGACTGAGCAGGGATTGGAGATTCAACCTGAGTAGGTTGAGCAGCTTGGGAAGCACCCTCCATTGTACCTATTGCAGATGCTCCTGCTAGTTGACCAGTGGGTATTGCAGGTACTGATTTCTCCTTAGGAGAAGAAGTTTTCTCCCCCTTAGACTTAGTCTTCGAGGCAGATGACTTCTCCCCCTTTGAAGGAGATGTACCAGCACCTTCAACACCTGGTCTGCCTGAAGACACAAAGTCAGCAGGCTTGCCAGCAGTTTTGGCCGCAGGCTTAGGGCCAACAAGGCTATTCACTAAGAAAGCCAGGTTGTCCTTCACCTCTGCAAGCTGGGAAAGATAGGTTTGAAGAGAAGAGGATTGGGTATCAGCAAGGGAGGTCAGCTTCACAATGTTTTCCCTATCAGAAGCTGTGAACAGCAAACTTTGAAGCTGTGCAAGATGTATTTCAAGAGAAGCTTGCACATCAGCAACGTTTGATGACACAGAATTGGATAGGGAGCCAATGAGTGTGTTCAAGCTGGCCAGAGTGGCAGGAAGAGTAGAAGTGCAAGAAGTTAGGAGAGATGACAGCTGTTGAGAAATAGCTGTTATTGAGGACACAAAGTCCTGTTGTAGTGAAAGAATTGAGGAGAGGGATGTGGACACATTTTGCAGCTGTGCAGTGAGTGCAAGCAGCTGTGGAGAGTTATCAGGTTGTGGAGTGGCAGGGAAGGAATCCTTGAACAGATCAAAGAATCCCTTAAGCTGTTCAGACACAGAGTCTGAAATAAGAGAGGGTAGAGATGACATAGAAGTTTCTAAAGAACCAACTTTGTTGGTCAGCAGGGAAAGCTGATCCTTCAAAGGCAGGTCTTTAGGAGATGGAGGTGTATGGGTGGACTGTTTAGATTGGGTTGATGGAGATGAAGATGATGAGGCTGGTGTTTGAGGATGTGATGGAGAGGGATGAGGAACATTGGAGAGAAGCTCCATAGTCTGGGCAAAAGTAATGTGGCCTAGCTTGGAGGGGTCAAAGGGTCCTTCAGCAGTGGCTGTAGCTGCATCATCAGGAGAAGGGGTTGATGATGGGGGGCCTTTCAGATGCTGCTTGTGTTGCAACACCTTCATTAAGGCCAGTGGGTGTTCCCTCTGCAGTACCTTGGTTTAAAAGTACCTCATCATGGGGAGATGGGATATGCATTTCAACATCAGCAGTGATGAAACCTGCTGAAGGAGTTTGCATAGAAGGGGCAGCCTCACCCAAGGGATGGTATGATCCCTGAGGTTCATCAGCTTGGGTTGTTGGTCCCTCAGCAGCTGTTTGGTGTTGAACAACTGTATCATGGGGAACAGAAGATTGAGGCTGATCTGCTGATTGGTCTAAACCAGCTGGGTGGACACCTCGTGCAGACTCAGGGTGTAAAGAAGTTTGAGGAGGGGACAGTGTGGACTCAGTATGGAGTGGAGAGGGCTCCTGTCTTTCAATATTCTCAGCCTGTTGGGAGGCTGGAATAGTTGAGGTGGCTATCTCCGTTTGTACAACTGGCTCCTGTTGGGAGGAACCAGAGGGTTTAGGCTGACTCTGGGTGGACTCAGGTTGGAGTGAAGCAGGCTCCAATTGTGCTGAACCTTCTCCCAAAATAGGAGAGGCAGCAGGGGTTGCTCCTTTTTCAACTGAACCCTGTTGAGAGGGAACAGAGGGGCTAGTTTGGGTTGTTGTGGTAGCTGGTTTCTTTTTGGCAATGGATTTGCGATGATATAGAATATGATATGATGTGGGTGAGGTTGGAGGGGAAAGAGGTTCAGATTGGACAGGTGGAGAGACAGGGTCAGGAACAGTGGGGTTGACCTGTTCCATGGTCTCAGATGCCACAGAGGCACCAGCCACAGAGGCTTCAGGTTCAACGAATGAACCAGGGTGAGGAGCCTGCTCCCCCTCAGCCGCAGCGGCTAAGGAAGCAGACTCAGACTGAGCTGTTTTGGCCTTCTTGGAGACAGGCCCAGCTTCAGTGGTTGCCAGGGTCCTTTTAACCATCTTGGACCTGGCTTTGGATTTTGCCTTGGGAGCAGCTTCAGGATACACCCTCACAGCAGAGGGTCCTTCCACCAATCCTAACAGCCTCCTCATTGGTGTTGACAGAGGAGGCTCATTGGGTAGAACAGGAGTATAAAACACTCTATTCCCTATTACAGGGAATGCAGCAGTCTTAAGTAAAGGCTGAGAGGAATATAATTGCTCACCACAATGATGTTTGAAGATGAGGCTCAGAACCCTGGGATACCGAACAACAGCTGGACGGGTTTCTTGTTGAACCAGGTTCCTCAAGTTCAGGAAAATCCATTTTTCCATGTCTATTGTAGTTCCATCCACAAGCTGCAGAACTACAAGAACTTCATCACGACTAAGTTGGTCAAAGGAACCAACTTTGCTGCTGAAGCACATTACCACAGAGGCAAACAAGAAGCTGTAAGTAGGAGACAACTCCTTCCTGAACAATGTAGCTCCGATTTTGGGTTCTGCTACACCACAGAAACGTAGCAGATTGCCCATTTGCTCATCTTCAGGTTGAGGCATGTCATACGGGTCAGCAGTTGGTAGATGAAGAACCTCCCTGAGAAGATCAGCTGTGATCTCAATGGTCTGAGTCCCATTGAGAATAGTCCCCTTTATGACTTTTGTGTTGGGGTTGTAGGCACAAGTGTACCAAAACTCGTACACCATTTCCTGGTACAGGATTCCAGGAGTAGCAGTCATTGCATAGTTCAACGGATGAACTCGCAGAAATTCCACCATTTGTTCATAACCCTTCCCCACATAGTTTTTGGGAATGGTTAAGTTGGCAATGTAGTTGGTGGGCTTGATGGTCAGCATCGTGGTAACTGATGAGTGTTTAACAACATCATCACCAACGAATAATGGAAGAAAGGGATTGGGTCTTTGAGCCATTTGTGAAGGTTTGGGTATTTTTGAGAAGCAGAAGACACTTAGTCGATTTCGGGTTTTTGAGGATTTCTGGAAATAGTGAGGAAGACGAAGATGAAACAGTAGGGGGTATTTATAGGATTTGAATGTGAGTGGGTATGAGAGAGAAACATTTGTGCGGTTGATTTGAAAAAGTCGTTAACGGAAAACGGAACGGTTGTCCATGTCAGACCGTTTGTCAGACCACTTAAGCCCTTTTTAATCACTAACACACGTACTCCACATTATCCGCAGTAATTAAGTTAAATAAAAACAGAAATTAAGTAACTTAATTGTGAAGAAAGGTAATTAAAAACTGTTAGTCTAAGCTGTTGGTCAAACCTGTGATGAGTAAGGTCATCACAGGCTGTTCATTCTTCAAGCTATTCACTCTTCACGCTGTGCATTCAACCTGTGTTCTAATTTAAGATCAGGTTGTGTTCAATAGCTGAACAGGTTACAAGACGATGGCTTGTACATCAGTGTGAAGTAATGAGCAGGGTGAAGAATGGACCATCAGAGCAGGCTGGACGAGTAAACTGTTTTTGTTCAGCCTGTTGTATGTTCAAGCTGTTCAAGGATTTCAGAAAAATGGCTAAGTACAGAACATGTATAGCCTGTTCTGTCTAAGTTGTTCTGAGAAACTTGAGCAGTGTGAGACATACAAGGTCTTAGACCTTTGAGGACACTTAGTCACTTTTGTTTAACACGCCCAGCTTGCTGACGAGGTAATTAAACCTTGTTTCATCAAGAGGTTTGGTGAAAATGTCTGCAAGCTGTTCATTTGTGGAAATAAAGCTTACCTCCACGTTACCTTTCTGAATGTGATCCCTGATGAAGTGATGTCTGACCTCAATATGCTTTGTTCTTGAATGAAATACTGGATTGTTGGAAATGGCTATGGCACTTGTGTTATCACACAGAATAGGAATTTTCCTATACACAAGCCCATAGTCTTCAAGCTGATGCTGCATCCACAGAATCTGCCCACAGCAACTTCCAGCAGCAATGTACTCAGCTTCAGCAGTAGAAGTAGACACTGAGTTCTGCTTCTTGCTACACCAACTTATCAACTTACCACCAAGAAGTTGACACCCACCTGTTGTGCTTTTCCTATCTAGCCTGCAGCCTGTAAAATCAGAATCTGAATAACCTGTTAGTTCAAGGCTTGAGTCTTTGGGATACCAAAGACCCAAACCTGGTGTACCCTTCAGGTATCTGAAGATTCTTTTAACAGTAGCTAGATGAGATTCCTTTGGATCAGCTTGGAACCTAGCACACAAACAGGTGGCAAACAGAATATCAGGTCTACTAGCAGTTAAGTATAGCAAGCTCCCAATCATACCTCTATAAGCTGTTACTGAAACAGCTTTGCCACTGGCATCAGCATCCAATTTTACATTGGTTGCCATTGGGGTTTTAATAGGAGAATTTTGATCAAATTTAAACTTTTTCAATAGATCTAAAGTATACTTTCTTTGATTTATAAAAATTTTCAGTTGAGGTTTGTTTAACCTGTAATCCTAAAAAGAAAGTAAGTTCTCCCATCATACTCATTTCATATTTGGATTTCATGAGTAATGAAAAATTCTTGCATAACTGCTCATTGGTAGAACCAAATATTATATCATCCACATAAATTTGAACAAGCATAATATCAGACTTCACCTTCTTTATGAACAGTGTGGTATCCACTTTACCTCTGGAATACCCATTGCTTATAAGGAATTCAGTAAGAGAGTCATACCAGGCTCTAGGGGCTTGTTTGAGATCATAGAGAGCTTTGTCTAACTTATAGACAGAACCTGGATGTTGTTCATTTTCAAAACCTGGAGGCTGTTTGACATAGACTTCTTCTTGCAGCTTCCCATTCAAAAATGCACTCTTCACATCCATTTGAAATACCTTAATGCTCTTATGAGCAGCATAGGCTAGATACAAACGAATTGCTTCTAGCCTGGCCACAGGAGAAAATGTCTCATCATAGTCAATTCCTTCCTCCTGTCTATAACCCTGAGCAACCAGTCTTGCCTTATTTCTAATGACATGACCTTGCTCATCCATTTTATTCCTGAAAACCCATTTAGTGCCAATTATAGTTTTACCTTTTGGAGCAGGGACCAGCTTCCATACCTTGTTTCTTTCAAACTAATTGAGTTCTTCTTGCATGGCAGTGATCCAATTGGCATCTTTTAGTGCTTCATCCACCTTCTTTGGCTCCATTAGTGAAACAAAACTAGAGAACATACATAAGTTCCCTAAGCTGTCCCACCTTGTTTGTACCCCTTTGCTGATGTCACCAATTATTTGATCATTGGGGTGACATCTGATCCACTTAGGATCATTCTTCAATGAGGATTCTCCTGAGTTATTAGCAGCTTCAGTAGGTCCTGTTGAACAGCTCTCAAGATTTTCAGACACACTGCTGTCTTGAGCCTGTTCACTTGTTGAACACGACTGACCACTGTTGAACATATCAGCAGAGGAACCAGGAAAATCAGCATTGATAGGTTCAGGACATGTAGTTGTAATTAAGTCAGTACACTTATTCACACAGGGTGTATTGACGTATTCATCATCATGCCCATCATAATTAATAGGTTCCACATTGGATGTGGTGGAAGCTTTTGAGTCATCTTCATTGTTTGAATGCATGAGATCATCAAAGATTAATTTTCCTGAAACTTATTCAGGAACAGCTTTGGTGGAAGCATTCTTGGACTCTTCAAAGGTGACATTGATAGATTCATCTATCACCTTTCTTTTGTTGTTGTATACTCTGTAGGCTTTGGAGATAGCAGAGTAGCCAACAAACACACCTTCATAAGCTTTTGGTTCAAATTTTGCCAGTTGGTCCCTTTGATTCAGAATGAAGCAGGGACACCCAAACACATGGAAGTAACTGACATTTGGCTTTCTCCCTTTGAGCAGCTCATAGGGAGTCTTGTTGAACCTTTTCACCACTAAGGATCTGTTTTGGGTGAAGCAGGCAGTGTTAACAGCTTCAGCCCAGAATGATGAAGGTAAACCAGATGCACACAGCATGGTTCTAGCAGCTTCAATGAGAGTTCTGTTTCTCCTTTGAGCAACTCCATTTTGTTGTGGAGTTCTTACAGCTGAAAAGTTTTGAGTGATTCCTTTCTCTTCACAGAAGTCTTCAAGAGTACTGTTTCTGAATTCAGTACCATGATCACTTCTAAGCTGCTTCACTTGGGCAGAGTTCAGCATTTCCATCTTTTTCACAAGTCCAATAATTTCTCTAGCAGCCTCTCCTTTGCTCTTCAAGAAGATAACCCATGTGTACCTGGAGAACTCATCAACCATTACTAAAGTGTATCTTCTTCCTCCTAGACTTTGGACATTTACAGGTCCAAACAAGTCCATGTGGATTAAGAAGAGAGGAGCATCAATAGAAAAGTTATGTTTGGATTTAAAAGACGATTTCCTCTGCTTGCCTTTCTCACAAGTTGTGCAGAGTTTATCCTTAACAAAGGTCATAGAAGGCAAACCTGTCACCAACTCTTTCTTACAGAGTTTGTTGATGTTCTTGAAGTTCAGATGTGACAGCCTTTTGTGCCATAACCAGTTTAGGTCTACATTTGTTCTTGTGAGAAAACAGGTTTCAGTTGTAGGATCAGAAGATTGCATGTCCACAACATATACACCTTTCTTTTGTTGAGCGCACATCACAACTTTGCCTTGGGGATCCAATATGTAGCCCAGGTGCTCATCAAAGATAACTTTGTAGCCAGCATCACACAGTTGACTTATGCTAACAAGGTTATGTTTCAGCCCAACCACATAGGCTACTCTTTTGAACACTGCAGCACCAGCTTTAAGAGTTCCATATCCCTCAGTGGATCCCTGTACATTGTCACCAAATGTGACTTTTGGCCCTTTTTCAGGCCTGAGATCACTCAGCAGGTCCTTACAACCTGTCATATGCCCTGAGCAGCCACTGTCCAAGTACCAAACCTGGGATGGTTGTTTTTCCTGCAGAGTGACAAGAAGAATATTAGTCATTTTTAGGGGAACTCACCACAGAGATGAGTTCTCCTACTTCATCAACATTTGTTGATGGACTTGTGATGTCAACACTAGTATTCCCTATTTGAATGGTATCAGTTTGGATACCATTCTCATTGACCGAGATGTTTCCAACACTGTTTCTGTTAGCTGTGAGGGAACCATCACAGTCAGCAGGCCTCATGTCCTCTGTTTCAGGACAGTCTTTGGCCAGATGTGTCTTCATTCCACATTTATAACATTTTCTCCTCTTAGCATTTTTGGAAGAAGACCTTTCAGAAACACATTCTAAGTTATTTCTGTTGATTTTATCAGTAGATTGATCAAACTTATTGCTATTTGATGAATCAACAGCTTGAGTGGAAAGTTCAATAGCAACAGCTTTGCCTGTCTCTTCTTTCCTCTTTTTAGGAGGGCAGATGTCAAAGATAGGAAGCTTAATTGGCTTTTGAACTTCCACAGGTTTAGGAAGTTTATTCCCAACTATCTCAGGCTGAGTAATGGCTTTGCCTTTGCCCTTCCTGAGATGTGATTGATGTTGCCTATCAACATTATCATTATTTCTGATTTTGAAAAACTTATTCTCATTTAAAACCAGTTTACCACTATGATTAGAATACTTATTTGAAATCATAGCAGGTTTTCCTTCAACATGAGACTTACGCTTGTTAAAGGCAGACTGCTTACCTTTTGAAAACTTATTTTCAAAATGTTCAGCACTAAAAGGATTAGTATGCCTTTTTACATCAGCTTTAGACCCAAAGCCTATTTTGTTAACAGGTTTGGTGTCCACAGCTGCAGTTTGGACATGCTTTCCTTTCTTTTGCTTGTGTGAATCAGCAGAGCACTTAGCAAGCTTATTTGATGAAGAACTTATTTCATCAGCAGCTTTTGAGCTAGGTTCACACGAGCTGTCAGTCTTTTGAGGCCTGACAAACCTGTTTGTTGAGATTAATTTGTCATTCACTTTTTGGATAAAAGTGTTTGGAAGCTCACCAAGAGTGGGCAAGTCTTCTTTCAAATTATTGACCTCAACAATGGAAGCTGCTGTGTCAAGATCCCCTCCAAGATAGGCTTGGATTTGTGCAGGAATCTGCTGACTTATGCAGTGGCTGACTTTTTGTGTAGATTGGCACCAAGAGTCAACTATCTTTTGAAGCTTAGCATGTTTTATATCTGTTTCTCTCTTCTCTTCCAGTAAAATGGAATTGATGTGTTTTAATTCATGAAGCTCAGTTTCCAACTTATGGAAACTGTCCAGTTTACTGGATTTTGTTTCAAGATCAGTTTTAAGTTTAGAGATTTCAGATAATAAAACAGTATGCTTCTCAACAGCAGCTTTCAGATCAACAAGCATATATTCAAACATTTTAACTTTTTCTTCAGAACTGTAATCCATAAAATTTTGTACCTTATACATCATTGTAGGGTTCAAGTTCTCCAAGCTGGTGAAGGCTTCAGCTTCAGCCAGATCCTGTTTGAAGTTGCTTGTTGATGGGACATCAGTGTTGGCCATCAGACATTGATTGTCTTCTTCATCTGAAGATGAATCAGACTCCTCCCAGTCCCAAGTCTCTGCCATGAGTCCCTTTTGTCGGTTGGAGACCACTGAGTTTTCCAACTTCCTCAGCTTAGCCATAGCCATAAGGTACTTAACCCTATAGCTATCATCCCTTTTTGTCTTGTGTGGTTTGGATGACTGACCAACAGCTTTTGACACACAGTCAACAGCTATATGGCCAGGTTTGCCACATTTGAAGCACTCAGCTTTGGTTTTATCAAATGCTTTCTTTTTAACAGCATTTGAGCCTCCCTGCAGCATGTTTCTTCCAAACCTTTTCTTGTTGAACTTTTTGACAAGCATGGCTATCATTTGCTCATCATCCAGTTCAGCAAGATCTGCATTGTCTTCCTCATCAGATACTTCCTCCTTATCATCAGCCTGTTGATCAGGTTGAGTGAACACATCACCCATCTGACTTACAGGTTGTCTCACGCTGGCCACAAAGACTGCATCTTTCTTAGACATTTCCAAGGCATTTCTCTTTTGTTGCCTTGATTGCTCATCCTTCAGCAAGGATCCATACAGATTAACAAGATCCATACTTCTGATGGTACCTGAATTTCTTAAGATTGTAGAAAAGTAATTCTATTCTTCAGGTAGAATGTCTAAAAATTTGTTCACCAGAGTCAGGCTGTCTTTGGTGATCCCAACAGCTTTGAGATCATTAACAAGAGCAGTAAACCTGGTGTAGGTTTCAGTGAGAGTCTCCTTTGGTTTTGCAAAGAAAAGTTCATACTGTCTAACAAGATTTTTAATCCTGTTATCCAGTGTGATTGTGGGTCCATCATAGACGGTACACAAAGTATCCCACATTTCTTTTGCAGTCTTCATTTACTCACCCTGTTTGAACACATCATCAGGCAGAGAAATGACCAGGTTATTTCTGGCCTTTGCATCAAGAGCCACCAACCTTTTGTCTTCATCAGACCATTGAGCTTTTGCTTTCTCAAATGTTCTGATTTCAGGAGCAGCTTCTTCAACAGAAGGAGTTATAGTTGTAACAGAGGTTGGCACATAGGGACCCTCCATCACAATCTCTAGTATTTGTACATCTAGATTCTCTAAGTAGAGCATCATTCTGCACTTCCAACCAGAAAATTTCTGATGATTGAACTTTGGAGGTTTGCCCATTGAGCCATTGTCATAGTATGAGGAACTTGCAGCACTGTTGTCCATGGAAACTTTGGGAGAATGAGAGATCTAGAATGACACACACTCTAAACTGCTCTGATACCAGTTGTAGGTCCTAAAAGATATCCAAAGTATATAGCCTTAAGCTGTAGAGGGGGGGGGGGTGAATACAGCTATTTAAAAACTACACTTAATTTTCTCAATGTTTGTATGTATTATCAACAAATGTTAATTACAAACGAGCTTGAATGCGGAAAAGTTCAAGCTGAGATGACAGATACAACAGTACGTTTAACTCGTCTAAGACTGACTTAAACTGATTACAATGAATACACTCACTAAGAATCACTCACTGTGTTTACAAGACTCAGAGGAACAGCTTGAACAAGAACAGCTTAGACTCCAAGCACTGTTTTATTCAAGCAGACTTGCATGCATAAAAGACACACTTGAATGCACGTTCACTCTTGGATTCAGCACTTAGCTTTTTCTGCTTATCCTTTCAATCCTTGGAAGTTTCTTTTTATACTCAATCAGAGGATCTAAGCGAAGCTTCTTCATTGGACGAAAGGAAAAAGGGAAAGTCTTGTTGAAAAGACAACATAAGCTTTTTCTGCACATTCTGAAAAGCAGACATGCTTTTATGCAGCAGAACTTTTGTCTTTTCACTTTGTCTACTGTTGCATTGGCTTTAACTAAATAAGGAATGTCAACATTCTGTCGTTCTTCCTTTGTAAAGGCCTATTTTGATATAAGAAAAGGTCTGTCACCCTTTTTCAAATATCCTTTTGTCTTCATGTAACAGAACAGCTTGGGCAGGCTGAGCAGTTCTGATTTCCACTTTGTCTTCGACTTTGTAAACTGATCTTGTAGCCAAAAACAATACATGAGACTTGGAAACATATTCCATGAAGTGTTTAGCCTGTTCACAAAGAACAAGTTCTGTTTACAAAGAACAGGTTCTGTTCACAAAGAATAGAACACTTGAAAACTGCCCAAGCTGCTCACCAGTGTAGAGCAGCGTAGACAGTTTATGTCCAGCCTGTTCAGCAGATTGAACAGCTTGGGTAAACTGCCTTTGTTGCAACACATGCAACACATAGAACAGCTTTGGGCTGATATTGCAAATCATTTCAGGTCTCAATAAGGCATATAACAGGCCTTAAATTCAACCTTCATATGCATCAACAGGTTTGATTAAGAATCTCCCCTTCAGATGCAGAACAGGTTTGACTGAGGCCTTTTTGTGCCTAACAGCAACACTCTCACACAAAGACTAGTCAAAACAAATGAAAATGGGAGAAAGTAGAATGTGAGAGTAGTAGCAATCTTACCAAATTCAATTCAATTGTTAAAAAAAATTAAATTAAACTTTATGCCAAAATAAAAAACCTTGAGGATAAATTTATGAAAAGAGGTCACACAAATGAAACAATTCATCCAAAGTAACCAACATATGTCATATTTTATGATTGGAAAGAAGGTTTGGATTACGATTTTCCAGAATATCTAAATAAAGCTATTAATGAAGTTCTATATATAGGTTGAATTTTACTAGATCATATGAGGAAGTTGGAAATGAAGAGGATTTATACAGAAAAAACATAATAAATGCAAAGTCCCTTGGTGAAACACCATCAAACCAACATATCAAATTAACGTGTAATTATCAGAGTAAAATCCAACATAATACACTTAACAAAAATACGAGCACAGTGAACAATTCCTCCCATAGTTATAAAAACTTCCCATGCATAGATTAAAACCATCACATGTTACAACATTAAAGACTCGGTATCCAAAACGAGTCATCATGCTCGTACATCTAATGTCTGTTGTAAAACCACAACTAATTATTCCATAAAACCATACTTTCATAAAACCACCTTCAGCAAAACCAAAATTTACATTAAATCACTTCAACAATCTTCACTGAATACATTACGTTTCAAATACATTTGAAGTATTACAAAAAGATCATCTTTCAAACTTTTACAATTTACTAAATACATCACTTGCTTCCTACACGTCCAATAATGGTACAATTTAAGGACTTAGCCATAAAAAGATTCAATTCAAACCATATTCAAAAGACTTACCAACACAAAATGAGCTAACAATCGAGCTCCACACTTTACTTTACTTCTTAACCTCACTTGGTTGATGATTCAACAAATTTCTTGCTATAATCTATCCCTGAAATAATTTAGTCAACTAGATTAATCTACAAGAGCTTAGTGAGTTTTTCCATATTCTTTAATATACACACGACCTTTATTAGTCTTACCTCTTTAAGGAGACTCATGATACGACCAAAGCTTTAATTGTGATCACATTATATCTTATCTCATGGACGCCCCAATTCTCTCGTCACAAAGTCAAGAGAAACCTATCAATGTTCCTCCATAATTCATTTCATATTCACATATTATTAGAATTATCTTTTATTAATTGATAACTATCCATTTAATATGGACTGGCCTATTGTTGGGAAATAGTTTAAGTACATTCAAGCTGTTAGTTGGACTTCTCAGACTGTTAGTAGATTTGTCATGTAAATACAAAGTTCATGCTGCTAGTTGAAGAAACTCGAGCTGCCAGTGTAAAAGTTCAAGCTGCCAGAGTAAAACAACTCAAGCTGCTCAGTTCATGCTGTCAAGAGATTCAAGCTGCTCAACAGTTTCATAAACAGAAAGTGCTGATTTTCAGGAAAGATATCTACACGAAGATTCCAGCATATCTACTATCAGAGAAGTCATAGTCCTTCAAGGAAACAAGTCCAAAAAGCAATATAAATACAGAGAATAGGTCATTCTATTGTATAGAAGTATATAGAAGCTTTCTGCGTATTTTTGAGTCTGTAATTGCTTTGTTGATTAAGTTTTCATAAGCCTCTAAGGTTGTAAAACCCTAAGAACAGTCTGTGTTCTTCGTCTAATCAAACAGATTAGAGGTGATTGTAATCATTGAATTCAGCAATACAAACAGTCTTGATTACTTCTTATGTTTTATGCTTCATTGGTTCTGAAAGTTTTTGTTAAAATAATTAAGTGTTATTCCGCAAACTTCTTAATTAAACTTTGATTCAAAGCAAGATTATTGATTTATACTCTGATAAATTTCAAATCAGTTAATCTTGGTTATTCAGTTTTAGATCCTGACAAGTGGTATCAGAGCCACAGGTCGTTCTTTGTTTTTCAAAGTCGAAAACTTTCTTTCAAATTTTTAATCTTTTACAATGGAATTTGAAAATAGCAGCAGTGGATCTGGGCAAGGACTCAAAGTGCCTATGCTCAAGCCCACTGAGTTTGAGATGTGGAAACTCAGGATTCAACAGCATATTCAATTCATTGATTATGCCATATGGGAAGCTGTTGAATTCCCTCCTGCAGTTGATCCAGAACTTGATGCTGAGGGAAAACCAGTCAAAACTCCTCCAAAAACTGAACTTGAAAGGAAGGCTAGAATGAATGAAGTGAAAGCACTCACATTATTACAAATAGCCATTCCTAATGCTTATCAACATCAGTTCAAAAAGTTTTATACTGCTCACTCTCTTTGGAATGCCTTAGAGAAGAGGTTTGCTGGTAATGCAAGTACCAAGAGAAATCAAAAGGACCTCTTGAAACAGCAGTATGAAAACTTTTCTGGTGGCAAGAATGAAAACCTCACTCAAATCTTTGACAGGTTCAACAAACTGATAAGTGAACTGGAAAGTGCAAAGGTCAATCTGGATCAAGATGAAGTCAACAGAAAGTTTCTCAGATCTCTTGGAGAAGAATGGACAGTCTATGCTGCACAGTGGAGAACAAAAGACACTCTTGATGAGATAGAATTGGATGATCTGTATAACAGTTTAAGAGTGTTTGAGACTGAGATTGATGCTAAAAAGAAATCCTTTTCTTATAATCACAATACTGCTCTTCTGTCTTCTGAAAAATCTAATAACTGTGATTCTTTTTCAGGTGGTGATGGCAATTCTGCTGAAACTCACTATGAGGCTTTTGTTGCCAATGATGGATTATTTGCTCTAAATGTTGAAGACTTGGAACAAATTCATCCAGATGATCTTGAAGAGATGGATTTAAAGTGGCAACATGCAATGCTGACCATGAGAGCCAAAAGATTTCTGAAAAGAACTGGTAGGGCCAACTTTCAAGCTAAGACAGAAGGCAAACCATCTTTTGATAAATCAAAAGTGGAATGCTATAAATGCCATAAGCTTGGTCACTTTGCCAGAGAATGTAGATCTCAAGGTCAACAGCCATCAAGGACTTCACAGCCCATCCAAGCGTCCTCATCAACAGCACTTGTCTCTCAAGAAGACAATGTGTTTGACTGGAGTGATCAGACAGAGGAAGAATTTCAAAATCAAGCACTTATGGCAGAAACATCAAATGTCTCCTCCACTGAACTACCATCTGAGGTAAATTCTAAACTCTGCTCTCAATCATGCAAAAATATGGTTAAAAAGTACAGAGATCATAATGAGAGCATGTGCAAAACTCTAGCTAAGATGGAAGAAAGGAGATATGAATATATGCAAGCCATAGAAGATCTGGAAAAACAGATCAATGATTATAAGGATAATGAGATTCAAATGGGGTATGATAGAAACTATCATG
Organism: Centrapalus pauciflorus; assembly: GCA_020465985.1. NCBI lineage: Eukaryota > Viridiplantae > Streptophyta > Magnoliopsida > Asterales > Asteraceae > Centrapalus > Centrapalus pauciflorus. Next base: position 73,132 of record JAANYP010002776.1, on the reverse strand, counting down.
AATGGGAGAAAAAGGAACTCAATAAGAAAATAGAATCTCTGAATAAAAAGGTAGAAGAAACTAAACAGAAGGTGTTAGAGGCTAATGAGAAACTGGAATCTGTTAACATAGATCTAGGTAACTTCAAGTTAGCAAATCAAAAGCTAGAACACCTAATGGAAGTTCAATTCAAAGATAGAGTCAAATCTCAGGTCAATCCCAAAGAAGGAATAGGATACAGAGCTACTCCACCTCCATATAATAACAAGTACATTCATCCAATGAGTGAAGTTGCTGATAGACTTGTCAATGAACCACTAGATGAGTCTATGACTATTGTAGATCCTATCCTTGATAACAGTCCTGAATTAAAAGAAGATAAGAGTCAAAATAGAGACTGTGACACAAAGAGTGCACCCATAGAAGTCCAAGTTCTCAGTAAGAAAGGAAAAGAGAAGATGAGTGTATGCAATGCTACTCCACAAGTTTCTGTACATTCTAACTGTAACACTGCATCTTCATCAAAAGGAACTAAAAGAAGTAAAACTGTTTCTATCTGCACATGCCAAAAACATGGTGTTCAAAAGTTTCCTAAACAACAGCAGGTAAGAGGAAACCAGAGAAACAAGAACCAGATATTGACAGAAAAGTCTGGTGTTCCAATTCAAACTGTCAAAAGATGCTTTCACTGTGGAAGGAAGAATCACTTAGCCAAGGATTGTTTTTACAAACCAGCTGTTGCAAAACAGACTGTGCATCACACAAAATCAAATCCTAATCAGGCAAAGCACTCAAAAGTGAAACCTTCCACAGCAGCTCCAAAGAGAACAGTTGATCACAGATTCTCAAAAGTTAATAAAAAACAGTCCACACATCAAAAACAAGTTTTGGCAAAGCCTAAATCAAGTTTTAAACAAATATGGTGTGTCAAGGACAAATCTGTTGCTCAAACTACTAATGCAAAAGATCAGACTGCTAAGTCAAAATCTGATGCTGTTAGTGCAAAAACTGAAACTGTTAGCACTACAAACACAGCTCAAGCTGCTGGGCATCAAACTGGAGCTGCTAGTGAATCATCTGAGACTATCAGAAGAAAAGATGATCAAAATAGTTGGATACCTCATATTATCACTAAATACTCTCCAAAGACTCCATCAGCAGATCTCACCAAATATAAGAAGTCAAAAACAGTTTTTAGTTATGTCAATATACAAGGCCAACCCAAAACCAATTTGGTTTGGGTTTACTCCACTACTAACTAAGCTGTTATTTGTGCAGGGCAACCACAGGTCTCCTCATAGGACAAGATGGCATCTGGACAGTGGATGCTCTAGGCACATGACAGGCAATTCTGAATGCTTGTCAAATTTCAAAGGTTTTGATGGAGGTTTTGTTGCATTTGGAGGCAACTCAAAAGGAGGTAAGGTTACAGGTAAAGGTACTGTTAATGCAGGCAACATGACATTCCATGATGTTCTGTATGTTGAACAGCTTAAGTACAATTTATTGAGTGTCTCTCAAATCTGTGACAAACAAAACATTGTTCTGTTCACAGATTCTGAGTGCATTGTTCTTTCAAAGGATTTCAAAATTCCTGAAAATCTTGTTTTACTTAAAACCCCAAGAAAGGACAATGTTTACTGCCTGGACACAGCTCGCTTGACTAAATCAAATACTTTAAGCTGTTTAATATCCAAAGCATCATCAAATGAGTCTGCTCTTTGGCATAGAAGGATGTGTCACATGAACTTCAAGTCCATGAATGATTTAGTTAAAAAGAATCTGGTAAGAGGATTACCACAAAAGGAGTTCATTTGTGATGATCATTGTGTAGCATGTCTTAAAGGTAAGCAACACAAAACTTCTCATAAGGCCAAAGAAGTAAATTCAATCTCATCTGTTCTTCAGTTGTTACATATGGATCTATTTGGTCCAACATCTGTTTTGAGTTTGAATAAAAGGGCATACTGTTTAGTCATTGTTGATGATTTCACCAGATTTACTTGGGTTTACTTTCTTAGGTCCAAAGATGAAACTGCTGAGCTAGTTAAGTCTTTTATCCTTAAGATAGAAAACCAATCCAATTCCAAAGTTAAGGTGATAAGATCAGACAATGGAACTGAATTTAAAAATCAAATTCTAAACAGTTTCTGTGAGTCCAAAGGCATTGCTAGACAATATAGTGCACCAAGAACACCACAGCAAAATGGTGTAGCTGAAAGAAAGAACAGAACATTAATTGAGGCTGCTAGAACAATGCTAGCTGATTCAAATCTGCCAATGACTTTCTGGGCAGAAGCTGTTAATACAGCCTGTTATGTTCTAAATAGGGTTCAAGTTGTCCAATCTCAAGGAAAAACTCCCTATGAGTTATTCCATAACAGAAGTCCCCTAATAGCTTTCTTCAAGCCTTTTGGATGCCCATGTACTATTCTTCACACTAAGACTCACTTAGGGAAGTTTGAGAGTAAGGCTGAAGAAGGATTCTTTGTAGGATACTCAACTCAAAGCAAAGCCTATAGAGTATACAACAGTGTGTCTAAAACAATTGAAGAAAGTGCCAATGTTGAATTTAATGAAAATACTGCTAATATCAAAGGCACTGGTCCTAATTGGTTGTTTGATTTAGATTCACTAACAAATTCTCTGAGCTTTGTTGAGTATACTGCAGAAGCTGATGCATACAGGGTTGAAGCTTCTAACACAACTTCTCATGCTGCCAATACAATTTCTCATGCTGCCAATACAATTTCTCATGCTGTTGGCACAAAGTCTCAGACTGCTGCAGATTCAACAAGTTGGGATGATTTCACCACTCTACCACTTCTGTCTTGTGATCCTCCAGGGGTCCTGAATGATACAAATCCAGACACTGAAGTGCCACTCCAAAGTTCTGAAAGAACAGCTCCAACACAACAGGAAACAGTCCCAGATTCAAGTCAAGCTGTTTCAGAAACTGAACCACTCACTGGTTCTGATGGAGATGATACAAACCTTGGAACTTCCTTTCAAACAGAGAGAGAGCCCACACTAAGAGTTCATAAGTATCACCCTCTCAATCAAATACTGGGTGATCCAAGCACTCCTGTTCAAACAAGGAAGATGGTTCAAAATGAGACTGCTGCTGCTGAACTAGCAGTTCCTGAATTCAGTCTAGCTGCTTTTGAACATGCCTGTTTCATGTCTCAATTGGAACCTAAAAAGGCATCAGAAGCATTAAAAGATTCATCCTGGATTGAAGCTATGCAAGAAGAGCTTTTACAATTCAAAATTCAGAATGTATGGACTCTGGTGGATCTTCCTAAAGGTAAGAGAGCAATAGGAACAAGATGGGTGTTCAGAAACAAGAAGGATGAGAGAGGGATAGTCATCAAGAACAAAGCAAGACTAGTAGCACAAGGGTACACTCAAGAAGAAGGAATAGATTATGATGATGTCTTTGCTCCAGTAGCAAGAATTGAAGCCATCAGACTATTTCTAGCATATGCAAGTTTCAAAAGATTTAAAGTGTATCAAATGGATGTTAAGTCTGCTTTCCTGTATGGGACAATTGAAGAGGAAGTGTATGTGTGTCAACCTCCTGGTTTTGAAGACTACAAGTATCCAGACAGGGTGTACAAGCTAGACAAAGCTCTCTATGGTCTTCACCAAGCCCCCAGAGCATGGTATGACACACTGTCATCATATCTTCTATAGAATGGATTCAAGAGAGGCACTCTGGACAAAACACTTTTCACTAAATCCATCAAAGCTGAGATTCTTCTTGTCCAAATCTATGTTGATGACATCATCTTTGGCTCAACTAATGATAGGTTGTGCAAAGATTTTGAGGCCCTGATGCACAAAAAGTTTCAAATGAGTTCAATGGGGGAACTCACATTCTTTCTAGGGCTGCAGGTTAAACAGAAGCCTACTGGTCTATTCATAAGTCAATCAAAGTATGTCAAAGACATATTGGAAAAGTTTGGCTATCAAGACACAAAGGTTGCAAGCACTCCAATGGATCCTCATAAACAGCTCCATACAGACAAAGATGGCATAGATGTGGATATTCATCTATACAGATCCCTTATAGGATCTCTCATGTATCTAACATCTTCAAGACCTGACATTATGTTTGCTGTCTGTGTGTGTGCTAGGTTTCAATGCTCTCCAAAGGATTCTCACTTGGTTGCTGTTAAGAGAATCTTCAGATACCTTAAAGGCCAACCACATTTAGGCTTATGGTATCCCAAAGACTCTCCTTTTGAACTAACTGCTTATTCTGACAGTGACTATGGTGGTTGCAACATTGACAGGAAATCCACAACTGGTGGATGTCAATACTTAGGAGCAAGACTGGTCTCTTGGCAATGCAAAAAGCAAACAACTGTCTCCACATCATCCACTGAAGCAGAATACGTAGCAGCTGCAAGCTGCTGCTCCCAAGTAATGTGGATTCAAAATCAGCTAAGAGACTATGGTATGAATTTCTTATCCACTCCTATTTATATTGACAATTCAAGTGCAATTAGCATTGTGCAAAACCCAGTGAATTTCCCAAAAACCAAGCATATAGAAATCAGGTTTCACTTCATCAGAGATTCTAATGAAAAGAAATTAATCCAAGTTACCAATATACATACAGATGATCAGCTAGCTGATCTATTTACAAAACCTTTTGATGTGGGAAGGTTCACTTTCTTAATATCAAATATTGGTATGGTAAACATGGATTAATTGGATTTCATTATTATCGACTCAGTATGCTAATTTAAGGGGCAGACACTGTTACATTGAAAAGTTGCACAATTTTACACTAACAGCATGAGTATTTTCTCATGCTGCTAGTTCATTTTCTCGGACTGCTAGTTATTTTCACTTGATCTGTCAAAGTGTGCAGGGTATTTGGGTAATTTTTCAAATGTGTGCGCGGAACCCAACCTTTTCGAAACCTTTAAAGGTCCCGGTTTCGTTCAGTTGTAACTACCAGTTACATATTCTTCTTCCACGGCCTTCTGCTTTCTCTCTGAACGAATCACACATTCTTCTTTCAAACCCTACAACCATCGTTTGTTCATCCATGGAGTTCGTAAAAGAGCATAACTGCCTCCCATACACCCTAAAACACTCTGAACTTCAACCGTTTCATACAATGATGGATTTCCTCAGGCACTCCCATATTCATTATGCCCTAACCATAAACCCTACTATATACATCTCCCATATAGAACAGTTTTGGAACCATACATCTGTTCAAACCATCAATGGAGTGCCTACCCTGCTTTCCAAGATTGATGGAACTACTATCCATATCACTGAGGAATCCATCAGACGTCACTTGCATCTTCAAGATGCCTCAGGTATAACCGACCTATCTCTTCAAGCTTTACATTTTGGTCTTCAAAACATTGGTTATAGGGGCCCTGCTGATTCTTTTACTTTTCTTAAGGCACATTTTTCTCCTAAATGGAAATACCTTGTGCACATTATTCAGCAATGTTTAAGCCCCAAAAGAACTGGTTGGTCTGAGTTTTCTTCAAATATTGCCACTGCCTTAGTGTGCTTTTCTACTGGCCAACAGTTCAATTTTTCAAACATGATCTTTCAAGGAATGTTAAGGCATCATTCCCTAAAGAATGGGAAATTTTTTATGTATCCTCGGTTTCTGACAGACATTATTGCACACACCTGCACAACTCCACATTTACATAAACGGATACATGTTTCCCATAGGCACTCACTGTCTTCAATCAAAAGGCTGATAAAGCCAAGTGCCAATTTTGTCAGTGTAGATGTTCCATTGCCCTCTGCAATGATGAACATCATTTCAGGAAACAGAGGAGAGGGTCTTGAGCAGGCTCAGCCTAACATCACTGCTTCACCCCCAAGACCCCAACCCACTCCTCATGATCCACAACTCCCTCTGATCCTTTTGTACAGCCAACACGCCCACTCAGAAACATATACAAAAGAAAAAGGGGACCAGGAGCTCCTTCCTCCTCCTCCCATCAGCTAGAGCCATATATCCCTGTGCAGGAGGATACTCGTGCACAGCATATCCAAAGGGAACCACTAGAGGAAACTCCCATCCTCACTCAGGAGGTGAACATCTCTTCAGAGATGGTTCATATGGGTTCTGTGGCTGGCACTACTGATGTCTCTGCAAAAGAGGCACAGGACAGTGCCAACATAGCTAAGACCACGCCCATGGCAACAGCAAGGGTGCCAACACAAGCTGGAAGTCCCCAGAACCAAGAAAGAGGGGCCCAGAGGTTTCTACTTCTGGTATTGATGTCAGTGATAGATCACAAGAACCACAGGTGTTTTCTGATCTTGAGACTAGTCTGCAACTTATGCTTTTGACGGATCCCAAGCTGAAACCTGTTGTAGCTATGTTGGAATACCAAATGTCCATCATTGCTGCACAGGGTGCACAAATAATGGCCCTAAAGCAATCAGAAATGGCTCAAAATCAGAGGATGGATTATCTTCATAAAGGGTTTACCCTTTGTGGAAATAAGCTCATTCAATTAGAGCGTTTGATTCAAACCCAAGGGGCAAAGGTTGTTGGTCCTTCTGACCAAACCAATGCTTCCAAAAAGGGGAGAATCAGGAGATTCCTAAATCAGTCCAAGCAGTTCCAACAACAACAACAGTCCAAGTAGCACCAACAGTCCCAGTTTCTAGGCTAGCAGTCCCAACAGCTTCTCAAGCTGTTAGCCTAGAAACTCAAGCTGCTCCTTCAAAAGTCACTGGAGTTGTGATCAGGGAAGGCATTCAAGCTCCATCAAGTACAGTCCAAGCAACATCCTCTTCTGTAAAAGACAAGGGCAAGGGCATTCTCATTGAGTCTCCAAAGCACAAATTCTCCTCCAAAGAAGCCCAGATTGCCTTTGATGCTGAAGTTGCCAAGAAATTGGCAGAAGAAATGGACAAAGAATTAGATCAGCAAGCCCAGCCCCAATAGATGATGATGAGACATTAGGTGATTACCTAAAGGGGTTTGTGGGCAAACAAGGTGAAAAGAAGAGAAAGATGCCAACAGGGCACTCCAAGGCTGAGCATAGAAGATTTCTTATCAATTTTGCCTTTGCAGCAGGTATTCCAAAGAAAATGGCTCAGTCCATGTCTACTGAAAGGCTGCAGGAGATTCATGACAAGGAGATGGACAAAAGAAAGAGAACAAAAGTCTCTCCAGAAGCTCAACCATCCCAAGAAGTCCAACCATCAACTCAATCAGTCCAAACTAAAGCTGCTACCAGTGCTCCTGTTCCTACTGAACAAGCTGTTGCATCTATTCCTACATCTGATCCATCCTCACAAGCAAAGCTATATCAAGTTAAAAGAGTGCTGTTTGATCAACAACTACAAAAAGCCATGGAGATAGAGAAGTTGATTGATCAGCATGATTTTACAAAGCCTCAAATCAATTACTGGTTTGCTAAGTCCCTGGATGACCGTAACTTGAGAGTTAAGTTTGTGGTAAGAAGGGAGTCTGGACCAGAAGAAGAATATGATACATTTTGGCAGATGGTTCAGAAGTTGACCAGAGATGAGCTTATCAGAATGCACAACATTGGGTCTGTATCACAAGTTAGATCTGCTCTACCACAAGTGAAGCAAGTAATTAAAGATCTAAAATCAATTGTTGACCCTGAATCTGCAAGGAAAGAAATAGAGGATGCTGTGAAGAAGGGGAAGAAGGTCAAGCAAGTTGATCTGTTTGTCAAGTCAAGGACATACAGAATCAAATTTTCAGATGGACCTGGTATATTCTTCAATCTCGAATTTTATGATTTACCAAAAGATATGCTACTTCAGATAAAATCTGTTAGGGTATCTTGTGATAGAGATGAGATGAAGAAAGAATTTTTGAAGGCTGTAGATCATAAACTTGCACAGTTGTAAGTTTTTGAAAGCCTTGGTTTGTAAATAACAGTTTACTTATTCATTTCCAATTTTTGTATAGAACTTAAAGTCTTGTGTAAAGAATTTAAGTTAGGGGGAGATTGTTGGGAAATAGTTTAAGTACATTCAAACTGTTAGTTAGACTTCTCAGACTGTTAGTAGATTTTTCATGTAAATACAAAGTTCATGCTGCTAGTTGAAGAAACTCGAGCTGCCAGTGTAAAAGTTCAAGCTGCCAGAGCAAAACAACTCAAGCTGCTCAGTTCATGCTGTCAAGAGATTCAAGCTGCTCAACAGTTTCATAAACAGAAAGTGCTGATTTTCAGGAAAGATATCTACACGAAGATTCCAGCATATCTACTATCAGAGAAGTCATAGTCCTTCAAGGAAACAAGTCCAAAAAGCAATATAAATAGACAGAATATTGTATAGAAGTATATAGAAGTTTTCTGCATATTTTGAGTCTGTAATTGCTTTGTTGATTAAGTTTTCATAAGCCTCTAAGGTTGTAAAACCCTAAGAACAGTCTGTGTTCTTCGTCTAATCAAACAGATTAGAGGTGATTGTAATCATTCAATTCAGCAATACAAACAGTCTTGATTACTTCTTATGTTTTATGCTTCATTGGTTCTGAAAGTTTTTGTTAAAATAATTAAGTGTTATTCCGCAAACTTCTTAATTAAACTTTGATTCAAAGCAAGATTATTGATTTATACTCTGATAAATTTCAAATCAGTTAATCTTGGTTATTCATATTTTAGATCCTGACAAGAAACTTATAAACTTGAGTTTTTATGTATCTTGTTGTTGTTGGTGATTATATATATTATGCAAGACTTATATAAACATAAATGTATGATGAAATAAGTTAGTATTTACTTACTTTGAAGTATTTAGAATATGATTTTGAGTAGAAGTTGAAACCCTTGCAAGATATGCACTAAAAACACTTGAAGAACACCAAGAACACTTGAAGAACACTTGAATGAAGAAGTTTGTGATGTGTGAGTGTATAAATCCGGTTTTGAGAGGAGAAAAGGAGAGATTTTTGTTGTTTGAAGTGTGGAAAAGAAGTGAGAAATGAGGTCTTATTTATAGGCAAAGTGTGTGGTCTTTCAAATTATGAAAGGTATGGATGAAAAGGTAGAGTGCACTTTTTAACAAAATGATTGTGTTTAAAGTAATATTAAAAAAATAAAAGTCAACTTCTAATATCCACATGCCTATATGGCTGGCCATACATGTATTATACATGTATTTTCATATTTGTTTTTTTGTATAAAAGTATTTAGAAATGTATTCTTGTATTTCCCTTTTCTTGTAATTTCATAAATACTTTTAGATGCATTGTTTTAATGAATTGTTTTAGTCTTGCATAATTAATGTTAAGTAATTGTATTAGTGTTTGATTAGTGTCACTAATCATAATGTAATTATGTACTTAGTTGAATTAATCCCTCATATCGTAAATTGATCGGATTAATTGATTTCCCGATTCATCACACCGATAAATTTGATTCTAATTGAGTTGAATTTTCTAATAACCCTTGTTAATCACTTAATTTATCTCTAATGACCACTGATTAGGGTATAATTGGCTATTAAATACAAATTAGGTCATTGTTGCTAACCAGGTTTAGTGCCGGATGTTACAGTCTCCCCCTGTTAAGGGAATTTCGTCCCGAAATTTTATCTTGTTTCCTCAAGGGTATTGTTACTTAAGAGTAGATGAGAGTATCTTTGCTTTTATTGGCCTTTGCATGCCCTAGATAATTCTGGTTCATGCCTAGAATTCCATCTGACCTTGAGGATGGGTATACAACTGTGCTTCCATCCTTTGACCTTACGGTCCATGATTTCAACCGGCTCTCTGGTGAAGCGAAGTTTATCATTTAGTTAGATCTCTCCCAAGGGGTAACAAGTGTCTCCTCTAACAACCACTTCTTCTTATTCGATACATGGAAGGTATTGTGCATGCTGCTAAGCTCTGGTGGTAACTCTAAACGTTAAGCTACGAGTCCAATCCCCTTTAAGACTTTGTATTGCCAATGTATCGAGGGTTTAATTATCCTTGTTTCCCAAATCGTAACACTCCCTTCAATGGCAAGACTTTCATCAATACTTGTTCTCCTAATTAGAACTCAAGGGAATTTCTATTTTCATCTGCATAACTTTCTTACCATCGCAGGCAACTTTTAGTCAGTTCCGTATCTGTACTATCCTTTTGGTAGTTTCGTGAATGGTCTTAGGGCCAGTGATTTGGCTATTTCCTACTCCTACCCGACAAATCGGCGATCGACACTTTCGCCCGTAGAGGGCCTCAAATGGAGCAGCTTTAATACTCGAGTGATAGCTATTGTAGTTAATAATTCCACTAAGGCTATTGAGTATCCATTACACAGGATCTTAATGTGTGTTCTAGGGTTTGGATCGTTCTATTATTCTGACCATTGGTCTGAGGGTGATAAGTGGTACTCATGTCCAAGTTTGTATCCAAAGCTTGTAGTAATAATTGCCAAAAGCCTATATGTAAATCTGCTATTCGTATCCGAAATGATTTAAATAGGCACTCCGTGTCCGGAGATGACTTCCTTGAGGTACGTTTGGACTAGCTTATTCATTCTATTGTTCTTCTTTATTGGTAGGAATGTGCGGATTTTGTTAGGCGGTCGACTAATACTCAAATGGTTTCTTATGTTTGTCTTAACTTTGGAGCATGTTAGGAATTTGTTGACATATGTGGCAATGTCATCCTTCATGTTAGGCCACCCGTACAGCTCCTTAAGGTCATGATACATTTTATCGGATCCGGGGTGAACGACATATCTATATTTGTGTCCTTCATCCATAGTCAGCTTTCTTATTCCACCAAACAGAGTAATCATATTCTATTCACGAAATATCGATTTTTACTAGCCCTTATCCTAAACTATTTATCCACTTGTACTCTTAACGGCTTAGCTCATTAGTTTTCCTCAGGTGATAACGAATTTTCACGGTTACAATTACTTATTAGTTCCATCCAACAGTACTACTTCGTATTTGACTCTTTCTGGTTCGAGATGTGTTGGAGGCTCTTACGGTCTGTGAATACAATACACTTCATACCGTACAACTAATGTCTCCAAGGATAAAGACTACTGCTTCAAGATCCAGATCATGCGTTGTGTAAATCACCTAGTGAACCTTAAGTTTTCAAAAAGCATAAGCTATGACCTATCTTTCTCTATCAACCCATTGTGTGAAGTGTCATAGTAATCTATAAATTTCTCGTTCCTCTTAGGTATGGACAAAATAGGCGCGCTGCACAGTTTGTGCTTTAATAACTGAAATGATATCTCCTGATCCTTGCTCCAATCATACTTAATGTCCTTTCGGGTCAGTTTTGTTAGAGCTCTGGTGAACTTAGAGAAATTTCTGATAATTGCTTATAATAAGTGGCAAGTCTTAAGGACCGTCGTATTTTTATGGGGGTTTTAAGACTTAATCAATTTCTGATAGTCTCGATCTTGGCGGGGTCAACTTGGATTCCTTTACTATTGATCACGTGACTGAGAAATCTTACCTATCTTAGTCAAAAGTCAAACTTAGAAAGCTTGGCATATAGTTGTTCTTTCTTCAACAACTCTAGAATCAGTCTTAAATGTTTGCTCATGCTCCTCCTTGTTTCGTGAGTACATTAAGAAGTCATTCAAGAATACAATCACGAATTTGTCTAGATAAGGTTTGCACACCTAATGAGGTCAATGAGTATCGTTGGGGCACTGGTTAATCCCAACGGCATTAATAGGAATTTATGTTGACCGAAACAGAATCTGAAGGCTGTCTTTGAAATATCTTTCTTGCGAACTCTAACCTGATGATAACCAGACCTTAGGTCGATCTTCTAACAGAAGCTTAATTCTTGGAGTTTGGTCAAATAAGTCATTGATCCTTGTGAGCGGGTGTCGGTTCTTTTAGTTTATCTAGCTCTTAGTAATTGATGCACATTCTGAAGGTTCCATTCTTCTTCTTTATGAACAAAACTGGAGCTCCTCTAGAGCGAGGAACTCGGTTTGATAAACCTTTTATCTAAGAGCTACTAAAGTTGGTTGGACGATTCGCAGCTGATACTAGGCCTATTTTTGAATTTGACTTGCCTCGATGTTGGGAGTTCAGGTAAGTGTTCTGGAAAAACTTTGGGGTAACCATAAATAATAAGAATATTTTCGAGCCGCCTTCCCTTTGGCTCCCTCTCTATCCACACTTCAGGGTCCTAATGCTAGAGATGATGCTTACTTTGGTATTTCATGCTTTGCGTTGGACAGTAAGGACCTTCTTATTGGCTAAAGGTATATGAACTGTGTTCTTGTTGCATACTATTTCCACACGATTTTCGATAGCCAATCCATGCCTATGACCAGGTAAACACTTCCCAGTTTGATGCGTATCATGTCTGTTTCAAAGAGTCGGCCTACTAATTCTAAGGAGCATCCTCGACTTATATTATTTGTTTTAAGCGTCTCACTGTCATCAACCTCAATAGCATAAGTAGCACTTAATGGAATTTATCTGCTTAGTGAACTTAGTGGATATAAAGCTCCTATCAGCACCAGTATCAAATAGTAGAAATGCATAGGTGGTATCTAATGGGGTATGAGGATAAGTCAACGGGTTTGAAATTTCTTAGGCAGATAGTCACAGCTTTATCTATTCCTACGCAGAGTTGTAGTTAAAACTTAATTCCTCATAAAAGTTCTTGATACTTAATCTTTGTATATGATATGGTCAGAATTTTCTGATAAATTCTTAAGCCTTATTTACCCTAAGATATATCAGATAGTAAATCCTAGAGAAATACTATAAAGAGATGCCTCCGGGGTTTCCTCGTACTCCAGAGCGTTAAGTCATTGGGTTAGTTCTGCAGTGTGGGCTTTGTGCTCCGCTAGGTGCTGTCACAATTCGTCGATTCCGTCTTGTTAAATCGCCTGGGTATTCTGGTTGGCCTAGGGTTTATTGGTGGTTTGCATTGCCTCCTACTTAATCCTTGCAAAGATCTCACCGACCTCTTGGTGGATTTTGTCGAAATTGGAGGTCGTGTCTGGCGGCCCTTGCCACCAACAGGGGCATCGTTTGTTACATAGGTTTCTAGGTAAGTGTCGGCACTTGAGAGGAAGATGGTGTTCTGACTTCAAACTGGATTTGGATCCCCTCCTCGTTTCTCCACTCTTGGAGAGTGTGAGGCATCCATCCCCACTGTCCTATGCTTGCTCGTTACTACTGCGGCGGGCTTGGCTGATGGGCAGGTACTGGGATAGACTCCCGTTGTGCTAGTGACACCCTTTCCCTAGGGGTGAATTTCGACATGTTATTGTCATCAGGGTCCATATATGTGTTCACAGTTCTTGAAGAAAGTTTAGTTTTTGTAACAGTTATAGTCTAGGTACTAATGCAACCTAGTTCACTATAACTATGGCTCTGATACCAATCTGTCACACCCTGCTACCCCGGTTGGCAGCGAGGCGTGACGAGTGCGGAAGCGTAACCATAATCATAATGAACGACCACTATATGGACGTTTTTAAAGTACATCATTGAAACTTGAAAGCATAGCAATGTTTTACATAGACTGATATGAGTAAAGGAGTTCGCAAAATACAGAGATTTAATTACATAATTAAAATATCCAAAATAATGCAGCTAAATCTCCGTTAATTTGAATATGCATGCGACTCCATGGATGCGGAAGCTTGAAAGTAAAATACGTCCGAGGCATACTTGCCTTAATTGCCTGAAATACACGCTAAAATACGTAAACAAAAATTGTTGGTGAGCTCATAGGTTTACGCGAAAAGACCAGTTGTATGGACATTATAAGATTAGTTGAATTTATAAAATCATAAATTCCGTGTATGTATTACATAAACCATCATGCAACCGAAGCTTAATTAAAATGAGTTTGCCCTGTGCAGTATTCCCATACGTAATACCGTGTGTTGAATATATATGCACTCGCTGTTAGCCGACCCGAGCTAACCCGAATGGGGGACATGACTCCCGATAGATCTATCCACAATATATTCGCGCTTATAAATAAATGCAATTAACGGTTCATGATATAAGGGCTAATGGAACCATATGTAATACATATAAGAAATAAACAGTTTTGATGTCCATATGAAACAGTGCATGTATTTCCACCCCAATAGATAGTGAAAATAGGGGCTATGAAGACTCACCGGAATTGCGATGGCAAAATATGCGCAAAAATTCAAATGTGCGTTGTTTGATGGGTGATGAAACCGGAGGTGTTTAACCGAGTCCTAAATGATAATAAAGACTTAATATCACTAATATATGATAATAGGTATATTTATAGATTTTTAAGTCTTAAATCACCCAACATTACAAGTTTATAAATAAGATTTGCTTAAAACGTCAAGTTTATATATATATAATTTTCCAGCTATTTCGGAGGTTTTTCGGCCTATTTTGAGACTGTTTTTGACCAAGCTCCAAAATGTTTTAGACTTTGGTTTTCTAGGACATTAAACTACTATATACAAAGGATTTTTAGAATCAAGAACGGCCATTTTTCGAGTTGTTTAGGTTGGTGAAAGAGCTCGTTAAAAACGCTATGTTGGCCATTTTTGAGCTGTCAAACTTTCGGTTTCCCAAATAATTTCTGTAGGTCTTAAACTTCAAAATAAATTAGAAAAATTACAGATCTATAGTTAAGACATAGATCTAACTTTTGAGACAAGAATCAACTCATTTCATTGAGTTATGAATTAGTTATGATTTTTCAAAGTCGCTATAAATTTTCTGCCGAAAATCCGTAGTTTATAAACTTAAAGCATCTTATGATTCTTGTTGTTTATTCAAAGACTACTTGTATAAAAGTTATAAAAGTTATATAACACATATATAACACATGTTTTCATAATATTAACATGTTTATAATGTGTTCATATATTCATATGCATATTTAAAGAAACAACTTAAAAATAAAAACTAGAAACTTATAAACTTGAGTTTTTATGTATCTTGTTGTTGTTGGTGATTATATATATTATGCAAGACTTATATAAACATAAATGTATGATGAAATAAGTTAGTATTTACTTACTTTGAAGTATTTAGAATATGATTTTGAGTAGAAGTTGAAACCCTTGCAAGATATGCACTAAAAACACTTGAAGAACACCAAGAACACTTGAAGAACACTTGAATGAAGAAGTTTGTGATGTGTGAGTGTATAAATCCGGTTTTGAGAGGAGAAAAGGAGAGGTTTTTGTTGTTTGAAGTGTGGAAAAGAAGTGAGAAATGAGGTCTTATTTATAGGCAAAGTGTTTGGTCTTTCAAAAGATGAAAGGCGTGGATGAAAAGGTAGAGTGTAATTTTAAACAAAATGATTGTGTTTAAAGTAATATTAAAAAAATAAAAGTCAACTTCTAATATCCACATGCCTATATGGCTGGCCATACATGTATTATACATGTATTTTCATTTTTGTTTTTTGTATAAAAGTATTTAGAAATGTATTCTTGTATTTCCCTTTTCTTGTAATTTCATAAATACTTTTAGATGCATTGTTTTAATGAATTGTTTTAGTCTTGCATAATTAATGTTAAGTAATTGTATTAGTGTTTGATTAGTGTCACTAATCATAATTTAATTATGTACTTAGTTGAATTAATCCCTCATATCGTAAATTGATCGGATTAATTGATTTCCCGATTCATCGCACCGATAAATTTGATTCTAATTGAGTTGAATTTTCTAATAACCCTTGTTAATCACTTGATTAATTTCTAATGACCACTGATTAGGGTATAATTGGCTATTAAATACAGATTAGGTCATTGTTGCTAACCTGGTTTAGTGCCGGATGTTACAGCTTTCCATTCGTCACCATCATTCATGCGAATTTGATGATACCCGCTCTTTAGATCAATCTTTGAAAACAACTTTGAGCCATACAATTCATCAAGCATATCATCTAATCGAGGGATTGGATGGCGATACTTTACCGTGATATTGTTGATGGCACGACAATCTACACACATCCTCCATGATCCATCCTTCTTAGTTACCAGCAATACGGGAACCGCACACGGACTCATGCTTTCTCGAATCCATCCTTTCTCAAGTAATTCCTTAACTTGCCTTTGCAACTCTTTGGTTTCTTCCGGATTTGTTCTATACGCCGGCTTGTTTGGAATGGAAGATCCTGGAACAAAGTCAATTTGGTGTTCGATCCTGCGAATTGGTGGCAATCCTTTGGGAATTTCCCCGGGAAACAAATCTTCAAATTCCTGCAAAAGAGATTTAATTTTGCTCGGGAGAATACCGGCCAAATCATTTGTGATTAAATAAGCTTCTTTGATCAAAAGAAGCACAAAAGACATCTCCGAATTCAAGGCTTCCTTTATTTCACTCCTTCTTGCAAATGCACAATATTGACTTTCCTTTTCACCCACAAATATTTTCTTATCTTTTTGTTTTTCATTTGAAACTTTTTTGTGTTCATTATTTTCATTAGGCTCACCTTCTTTGTTTTTCACATCCCTTTGAAGTCGGACTTGATCTTCATAAACTTGACTCGGTGACATCGGCACAAGAGTTATGGCTTTGGTTTTATGAACAAGAGTGTACTTGTTCGTGAAGCCATCATGTTTCACATGCCGATCGTATTGCCATGGTCTACCAAGTAGCAAATGACTTGCTTGCATAGGTACCACATCACACAACACCTCGTATTCATCCTTACCAATGCGAAATGACACAAACACTTGTTTCGTCACACGCACCTCACCACTATCATTAAGCCATTGGAGTTTATATGGCTTTCGATGCTTCATCGTCGGCAATCCTAGCTTTTCAACCATGGAAACACTAGCCACATTAGTACAACTCCCACCATCAATGATAACACTACATACCTTGCCTTGAACATAACACCGAGTGTGAAAGAGGTTTTCCCTTTGTGCATCATCTTCTTCCTTGGAAAGAGTGCTTAAGGCTCGCCTTGCAACCAACAATTCTCCTTCTACAGCCAACTCTTCTTCACCATCCGTGTCTTCTTGTGATGATTCGGAAGAATCTGTTTCAATTTCTCCATTTTCTCTAAGCACCATTACAAGCTTATTTGGACATTGACTTGCAATGTGACCCCTGCCAAGACACTTAAACATTTTATGTCACGAGTTTTAGGAGCACCAGAATGACCTTTCTCCTTGGAAGGGCTTGTTGGTTTTGGGCCAGATTTGGGATTAAAAGATGATGAACTTTCAGGCCTTTTGGAGCTACCCGCCTTCCAGGTATTCGTTCTTGATCCACCCCCTCTCTTGAGTTGCTTTTCAATTTTAACCGCCATGTGGACCATGTCTTCAATCTCCACATAATGGTGCATCTCAACACGATCACGAATTTCATAATTGAGGCCATTTAACAACCTGGCCATGGTAGCTTCTCGATCCTCTTAAATGTTGGCTCGGATCATGGTAACCTCCATTTCCTTGAAATAATCATCAACAGACTTACTTCCTTGCTTCAAGCCTTGGAGCTTATTATGAAGGTCACGATAATAGTGACTTGGTACAAAACGTCGTCTCATGACCCTTTTCATTTCTTCCCATGTATCAATGGGTCTTTCTTCGTTTCTTCACCTACTAATCACAAGTTGATCCCACCATGTTAGTGCATAATCAGAAAATTCAACAACGGCGAGTTTTACCTTTTTACGATTGGAGTAATCATGGCAATCAAAGATGAACTCCATTTTAGTCTCCCAATCGATGTAGGCTTCCGGATCTGACTTTCCTTGAAACGATGGAATTTTCATCTTGATAGAATTCAAATTGTTGTCTCTTCGGGGCCTTCGTCGAGGAGCTCTTCTTTCAGATTCCCATCCGTCACTTCCTCCATCGTCGTCATGATTTTCATAAGAAACTTGTGATGGCGTGCGGATAAGTTGTGGTCTTTCAGTCTCCAATCGGTCCATTCTTTCATGAATTTGGTTGAATTCCGTTCTCATCAATCGTCGCATTTCCTCCATCATGGCTTGAACTTGAAGATTAGGAGGAGGTTGCTCATCCGCCATTTTTTTGCTGCAAAATAGAAGACAAAAAGTAATAACAATAAAAATATTATTTCCTCCCCGCACTCCCTTACGTGTTTCACTCAAAATTATGTTCACTCGATTCTCGTGTATGTTGTGTTTGGCTTTTACCCTCTAATGATCTTACCACACCGCCTTTTACCACTCTTTTTAACACTTAAAGTTCAAAACAAACTAAAAGAAATCAAAATCAAGTGGGCTTGTGGCCTTGAGGAATTCAAAACATACCAAACAACTTTAAGAAGAGATTTGACAAAACCAAATATAACAAGATGAACAATGCTAGTAGTACGTAAAGGTAAATTAAAAAAGGAAATGAAAATAAAGAAAACTAACAAGAATAATAATTTACTTTGCGTTCCTTTTTTTCTTTTCTTTTGCGTTTTTTTTACCCTTTTTTTGCGATTTCTTTTTCTTCCTTTTTTTTTGTTGCTTTTCTCTTCTTTTTTGCTTCTTTTTGTTTTTAGGAACAAACGATGCAAAGTAAAAAAAAAAAAAAAAAACTAAAGAACTCGTATGATCCCCGAAAAAATCAATTAGTAGCAACCAAGTCAATTTTTGACAAGATCCACTACAAACATGAACCACAATGCAAGGATGAAGAGAATAAATTAAAAATGAAATGACGAAGAGAAAGAAAGTAAAAGATGATACGAAGGAAATATAAAGTAGAAAACAAACCAATAGAATAAGCTCTGATACCAAATGATGTGATCTCACCCGATGAATGTGTGATAGATCACGACTGCCCGATCGTTCTAATGGTTGTTTCAAGTAAATTGGATAGGACCGCGACCCGTTGTCTATAAACGAGACAAGAACCTTGGTATAAGTGGAACCGCGACCCGTTGCCTATATACGAGGCAAGAACTTTGGTATAGAGAACGCCACAATCAACCCCACCAAGTTGATTGATAAGTTTCGAACGCCACAAGCTAAAACACTCGATAAGTTCTAAAAGTTCGTAAGGAACAATAAGAGTTAAAAACTCACAATTTTACTCAAAATGAAGGATGATTGAAATGGTTACATAGAGTGCCTATTTATAGGAGAAAATATAAGACCAACTACTTATCTAGATAAGTTGCACAAGCTATCACGATAAGCTATCAAATAAGCAAGACTACTTATCAAATGGGCATTATTGACATTTCACCACTTGAAGCTTCTAGTAGGTATTAATCATGCAAGTAACTTCTATCTCTTTATCTCCTCCAAGTAAATGGCCATAATGTTGAGAAAACCTTCAAATTGCCTTGAATTTAATCCTTGACAAGTTCATTAACATGGACACCTTTATGGGCAGATTCATGGACGTGGCTAAGGACATATTTTGGACCTTTTTTATTCTTGAAAATATAGGAAAAAGGCTAAGGTTGAAGTGAGCTTTTATTTCACTCAAATTGGGCTTAAAATGAGGAAGTTATGGCCAAAACAATGCACATGGGTGGGCTTGGCCGAATTTTATTTATTTTTGGGCTTTTGTGGATTAAAGTGAGAACTTGGGCTCCAAAACTTGGACTAATATTAGTCTTCAACTTGGATCAAACATTAGGAAGCATGCTTGGTTGTTTTGTGAACAAACGGGAGCTTGATTCCGACAATATTTAATCATTCCATTGAGAGCATCCTGGAACATCTTGGATTTTGATCTTGTGATAGGTCCGATCTTCCACCTTAACGGATCTTCGTCATCTCGGTCCTTGGACAGGTTCTCATCAAGCAGTGTCTATCATACGTTACTAGCATACAATTAAGTAATTAAGGAACAAACTGCATCAGATGTTTCATACAAGTAAGTAACAATCACCAATAAGTATCGAAACATATGCAAGTAAGTAATGCAATCTGTCACTCACAGCGGTCGTGAGCAATGCAAGTAATCAAGGAACATGCAGCAGCAGTTGTACAGTTTCGGCAGTGTCTATCATACGTTCCTAGCATACAATTATGTAATCAAGGAACAAGCAGCAGCAGATGTTTCCAAAGAAGTCACTATCGATCACCAATAAGTACCGAAACATATGAAAGTAAGTAATGTAATTTGTCACTCACAGCAGTCCTGAGCAACGCAAGTAATCAAGGAACATGCAACAACAATTGTCTAGTTTCAGCAGTGTCTATGATACGTTCCTAGCAGAAAATTAAGTAATCAAGGAACATGCAGCAGCAGATGTTTCCATACAAGTAAGTAATGCAATCTGTCACTCACAGCGGTCCAGAGCAATGCAAGTAATCAAGGAACATGCAGCAGCAGTTGTCCAGTTGGGAGTTTCATCAGTGTTATCATATGTTCCTGTAACATCCAATTTTCCACAAACAGTACACACCATAATATTTCATTTTATAAATAATATTAATTGTTTGATACCACAGGTCCATCAGCCTGAATACTTAATTACAACAATAATTAAAGATCAAATGGTGGTCTAAACTAGCTTCTAAATCTTCAATCAGAGTGCGGAAGACTGAACAAGCTACCCGAGACCGCATCATCTTATCAAGATAGGCGTCAGCAAAAGTCCAAAAGTCTGCTATTCATCAAATGTCCAGAATCACTTAGCCTGGGACGAACTACCTGCTATGGTCTTGCCTTTATCAGCTTTTCCTGTAAAAGAGTTGTCATGACAGAGTAAGCTAACATAGCTTAGTGAGTTAACAGAGTTCCATTAGCTACCACACATATATAACATACTATCAGTTCCTGCCGGCAAGTCTACACGTCAGAGACGGCAAAAGGTTGGGAGACAACCCAGTTTGTTTTCCCCTATGTAAAGCCGAAGCCCTACGGGAAGTGTATGGAAACAAGTCATATAGGAAAGGAATCTGCAGAATTCCCTCCTGTGAATGGAGATCTCGCATTCGGTCCTATCGGATGATGCAGTATGCAACGGCAAGTATATAAACAGTCAAGTAAGCAGTAAGCATGATACGTATTTACATGAAATGTAAAAGTGAACATGCAATCAAGGCAATTCAAGTGTCTAGCTTCAGTAATGTCAATAGTACGCTTCTATGATACAAATAAGTATAAAAGAAAACATACAGCAACAAACGGAAGTTTCCATACAGTCTATGACATTCACCAATAAGTATCGAAACATATGCATGTAATTAATGAAATCTGTCACTCACAGTGGTCCGTAGTCAGATAATGCTTAACGAATTAAGCGGTTCAGTTTACTCTGTCAAATCGACGGTCTCCTGCAGTTCAGTTTCAAGTCTGGCATATTAATGTCAAGTCTGTATCATAATCTGCATAACCCTAGTTATATATATATTCAGGTTAATGTCATTACTGGTTATCGAGTCTGAGGTAGTTCCTATCGTCCCAAGGTGAGTCTATTCTTAACAGATTAATACGATCCATCTAATTACAGATGTGTGGCTTTGAAACAAAGCCAATCGTATTTCTAGCAAAGTGCAACATGCCATATACATTCTAAAGATTCATACAGAGTCAGTTAATTTGTTTGTGCTTAAAATAGATATGCAACTTAAACTTGTGAGTTTTATCATAATCATATTATACTTTTATTTACAATAGGTTGATTGATCACTTAATCTGTTTTTAGGAATTTAACTTTGGTCAGGAATAAACTCAGATTCGAATGTATACATGGCTAGACAGATTCGAAGGCATACATGGCTAGACAGATTCGAACTAGATAAGCTCATTTATAGGTGGTCAGATTCGAAATAGGCCTTCGAATCTAATAGATTCGAGACACAACACACACAAGGAGAATAGGTTCGGACTAATGCATAGACTCGAAGCCTAAACAGATTCGAAGCAACTAATTCGATTCTATGAATTAGATTCGAAGCAAATAGATTCTAAGGCAAGCACATACTAGATTCGAACAAGGGACTTAGATTCGAATGGCTAAATAGATTCGAATAGGCTGAATAGAATCGAATGGCTAATAGATTCTAAGGCAAGCACATACTAGATTCGAACAAGGGACTTAGATTCGAAGCAACTCTCGAGTCTAGGGAGGAGGAACAGATTCGAATTCATAGATTTCGAACCTATACTTTTCGAGTCTAGGGATGAACCTCTCGAATCTGATCATCTTGTTCATCGTTTTCCAGATTTTAACTACGAAACTTGAACAAAAATGAGGGAGAAATAGTTACTAACCTTCGTCCAAGCAATATCCTTCGTCTATGGATGATTTCCAAGCAAGAACAGGTCCTAAACGAGGGCAAATCAGCTTCAAATGAAGGAAAAATGAACAGATTCGAAAATGCTTTTCAAAACCGAGCCAAAAGTCAGAAAAACGGTCGATCTTACCTCAAATTCGGACGAAATCAAACAAGAAATGGCAGATTCGCGAAGAACTCGACGATCTCTATCCAATGGCGTATGAAACACGAAAATCCGACGGTTCGATTTGAAGAAAAGCTAGAGAGAAGGAGGAGAGTGTAGAGAGAGAAAGAGAATCAACTTTCCAAACTTGAAAAGTGAGGAGTGGAGCTCTTATTTATAGGGAAATAGGGAAAATCAGATATTCTACTGAATTTTCCGGAATTGTCCAACTTTTATTCCCAATACTCCGATTTGCATTTCAGATACAAATATTAGCAAAGAAGTTCTAGATCTGCTACAATTGTCTTTTAGTCAACTTTAACTCATTTTAGTCAGTTTCGACATTTTCAGTCTTTAATTTGACATTTAGCTGAATTTCAAATTTTTAATTTTATTTCAGCTAATTTTGGGCAACTTTTCATAATTAACTATAACTTAATTTAACTATTTAAGATTCATGTTTTCAGTTAATTACTAACATTTGGATAAAATTGCTTATTATCCAAAGTCTGTTGCTGTAATTTGTAATTTAATAAATTACGGGCTGTTACAATCTTCCCCCGTTAAATTGATTCCGTCCTCGGAATCAACTAAGACAGGAATAACTCCGGATACTTTTGCCTAATCTCGTCTTCTCGTTCCCAAGTTCGCGCAGACCCCTTATGGTATTTCCATTGATCTAACACCAATGGGGATTTCCTTGATGCGCAATTTCGAAACCTTAAAATCGATTATACGCTCAGGCTCTTCTTCGTATTGCAACTGCTCGTCAATTTGCACTTCTTTCCATGGAATCACAGCTTCAATATCAGCTAAATACATTCGAAGATTACTCACATGAAATACATCATGAATCCCAGTCATTTCGGCAGACAGCTATAATCTGTAGGCTTGCAATCCTATATGCTTGAAAATTTCAAAAGGACCCACAAATCGAGGGCTCAACTTCCCCCGTTTGCCAAACCTCACTATCCCTTTTTCTTGGCGAGACCTTCAACAACACTTTATCACCCACCTCGAACACAAATGGCTTACGTCTTTGATCATGATATTTCTTTTGTCTGTCTTGAAAAGTCTGTATCCGCTGTCGAATCAATTGTAGTTGATCATGGGCTTCTTGCAAAATGACTGGTCCTGAGATCGGGCGTTCACCTGCTTCCCTTCAACGGGTTGGAGTTCAGCATCGACGTCTTTTCACCGAGATCAATCACACAGGCGCGTAACATATCTTCTAAGGTCAAAATCGTTCTCTCATTTTGCCCGTCAGTTTCAGGATGATAGGCGGTGCTAATCTTAAGTTCAGTTCCTAGTCCATTCTGAAAAGCCTTCCAAAAACGAGAAGTAAATCTGCTGTCACGGTCCGATACTATAGACAATGGCACACCATGTCTAGTCACGATTTCCTTTACGTACAATTCAGCTAACTTTTCGAGGCGTTCATCTTCACGTATGGGTAGGAATTGGGCTGACTTAGTAGGTCGATCCACTACTACTCTTATAGAGTCATGATTCCGCTTAGTCCTGGGCAGCTTCGCACGGTCAGATTCAGACTTTAAGTAAATCAAAATGTCATCAATAAAGGCTATCACTGATTTGTCCAGCATTGGCCTACCTACTCTATTCATAAGGTCCATAATTGCGGCCGGGGCATTGATGAGACCGAACGGTATTGTTAGAACTAAAGATGGCCGTAACAAGTACGAAATGCAGTCTTCGGTACGACAGACTCAAATATCTTAAATTGTTGATATCCAGATCAAAGATCAATCTTTGATTAGGTACTTTCGGGCTTTCATTACAGAATTGAGACCTAAATCTCGAGTTTTTCTATCGTCATAAACATAACGTTCATTTCCTTCGGGGTTCTAATTCTAATTATCCTTTGGCACAAAGGATTTCAGCATTGCTTGCCATGAGCCTGTCCATTCCTATAATAATATCGAATTCTTTAATCCACATCGGTATCAGGTCAAAGTCTGAGGAGAGGTTATCAATCAATAGCTTACAGGAACGAAAGATCCTACTTATAGTCACAAAACTCGAGCTCGCAATTCCTATATCTATCGGTACAGGTAGCATTATCGGGGCAAAATCAAACAGTTTAACAAACTTTTCAAACACATATGACAGATTAGAGTAGGCATTGAGTTAACAAGAAATGTACCTATGGCGACATCAGCAGTCTCTTTTGCCTCATTGGCTGTCATCTGGAAAGATCTTGGTTGATTCCTCGGAGCAGAAGAACCCTTAAACGATTGCCGGGGTGAAAATGCAGGCGGAGGAATAAATCGAGGTCGGGTACAGTCTCTAGCATGGTGCCCCAACGTAATGCAATTTCGACAAGCCTCACTGCGCCTGGGACATTCTGACCTATCATGACCATTCTGTCTGCAGCAGTAGCACCTCACGAACTCCGGATCACATTTTCCTTCATGAATCTGCTTGCAGCGAGGACAAATAGACCTTGGCGAAGCGGTCACAGCATAAGATTTAGTCTTTTTAAAAGGCTGTTTATTTCCCTGCCTTAAACTTTCACTCTCCTTTTCAGATTTTTCTTTCTTGCTAGACTTGGCAATAAAAAGAGTCGCTCGCTCCGGATAGATTTCAAGTTCTCCTACCTTAGCAACTTCAACTACTTCCATATCACTTCCCGGTCTGCCAGAATTCACAAAAAGATCCCTTTGACGTCCCTCAGAGGGCTCATGCCTAAGTTTCCTTTTTCGATTCTTCTTGGGTTTTGCTAACATTTCTTCCCTATACTTCAATTCTAACTCCCGAATCCTAAGTTCTCGCAACCTAAGTTCTTCTTCACGGCGCTTAAAGTCAATTTCACGCTGGATTTCTTCGTCAGTTTGCACAACTGCTTTACCCTTAATTAGCAAGTCCTTAATTTCCTTAAATCGGTCCTCAACCGACATATCAGTCTGCAGTCGATTCCTATCCATCATCAGCTGAATTTGTCTACGATTTTCATCATTCAGCTTGTGAATGAGATCAAATAATTGAGCCTGCTGGGGAGGCACAAGCGTAGCAGTACTGCTTGAGTCATTAGCAGTATTTCCAAGGTCAGTGCCTAATTCCTCTACATGAACAGATTCTTTGTGTTGATCAGCTGCAGCATTAGCAGCTTTACCAACAGTCGAGGTACCAGCAACATTTGGATTCATATCAGCCATTGGCTGAAAGTATAAAGGAAATAACTATCATTTCCTGATTCAATTTAAGCACATTTCGAGTCATAATACCTACGTCAGATAATCATGTCTAAATTCATGGATATGAAGGCAGTTAGTCAGGCTCACAAAGTCAAGTTAAAGTCAAGTCAACATCAAGCAGTCAATCCCTCCCCCATCCTATCAGTCATCATTTGCCTATCTTAGGTCAAGTTGTGTGGGTAGTCCTTTACTAATTAAGTTACCCTAGGCCTCGGTGACTTGCTCGGGAATTCAGAGTCACATAGTCCATATCATACCAGTAGTTTAAGTATCGGGTGGCCAATCCGATGATTAAACTGCTGCTCTGATACCAACTTGTAACATCCAATTTTCCACAAACAGTACACACCATAATATTTCATTTTATAAATAATATTAATTGTTTGATACCACAGGTCCATCAGCCTGAATACTTAATTACAACAATAATTAAAGATCAAATGGTGGTCTAAACTAGCTTCTAAATCTTCAATCAGAGTGCGGAAGACTGAACAAGCTACCCGAGACCGCATCATCTTATCAAGATAGGCGTCAGCAAAAGTCCAAAAGTCTGCTATTCATCAAATGTCCAGAATCACTTAGCCTGGGACGAACTACCTGCTATGGTCTTGCCTTTATCAGCTTTTCCTGTAAAAGAGTTGTCATGACAGAGTAAGCTAACATAGCTTAGTGAGTTAACAGAGTTCCATTAGCTACCACACATATATAACATACTATCAGTTCCTGCCGGCAAGTCTACACGTCAGAGACGGCAAAAGGTTGGGAGACAACCCAGTTTGTTTTCCCCTATGTAAAGCCGAAGCCCTACGGGAAGTATATGGAAACAAGTCATATAGGAAAGGAATCTGCAGAATTCCCTCCTGTGAATGGAGATCTCGCATTCGGTCCTATCGGATGATGCAGTATGCAACGGCAAGTATATAAACAGTCAAGTAAGCAGTAAGCATGATACGTATTTACATGAAATGTAAAAGTGAACATGCAATCAAGGCAATTCAAGTGTCTAGCTTCAGTAATGTCAATAGTACGCTTCTATGATACAAATAAGTATAAAAGAAAACATACAGCAACAAACGGAAGTTTCCATACAGTCTATGACATTCACCAATAAGTATCGAAACATATGCATGTAATTAATGAAATCTGTCACTCACAGTGGTCCGTAGTCAGATAATGCTTAACGAATTAAGCGGTTCAGTTTACTCTGTCAAATCGACGGTCTCCTGCAGTTCAGTTTCAAGTCTGGCATATTAATGTCAAGTCTGTATCATAATCTGCATAACCCTAGTTATATATATATTCAGGTTAATGTCATTACTGGTTATCGAGTCTGAGGTAGTTCCTATCGTCCCAAGGTGAGTCTATTCTTAACAGATTAATACGATCCATCTAATTACAGATGTGTGGCTTTGAAACAAAGCCAATCGTATTTCTAGCAAAGTGCAACATGCCATATACATTCTAAAGATTCATACAGAGTCAGTTAATTTGTTTGTGCTTAAAATAGATATGCAACTTAAACTTGTGAGTTTTATCATAATCATATTATACTTTTATTTACAATAGGTTGATTGATCACTTAATCTGTTTTTAGGAATTTAACTTTGGTCAGGAATAAACTCAGATTCGAATGTATACATGGCTAGACAGATTCGAAGGCATACATGGCTAGACAGATTCGAACTAGATAAGCTCATTTATAGGTGGTCAGATTCGAAATAGGCCTTCGAATCTAATAGATTCGAGACACAACACACACAAGGAGAATAGGTTCGGACTAATGCATAGACTCGAAGCCTAAACAGATTCGAAGCAACTAATTCGATTCTATGAATTAGATTCGAAGCAAATAGATTCTAAGGCAAGCACATACTAGATTCGAACAAGGGACTTAGATTCGAATGGCTAAATAGATTCGAATAGGCTGAATAGAATCGAATGGCTAATAGATTCTAAGGCAAGCACATACTAGATTCGAACAAGGGACTTAGATTCGAAGCAACTCTCGAGTCTAGGGAGGAGGAACAGATTCGAATTCATAGATTTCGAACCTATACTTTTCGAGTCTAGGGATGAACCTCTCGAATCTGATCATCTTGTTCATCGTTTTCCAGATTTTAACTACGAAACTTGAACAAAAATGAGGGAGAAATAGTTACTAACCTTCGTCCAAGCAATATCCTTCGTCTATGGATGATTTCCAAGCAAGAACAGGTCCTAAACGAGGGCAAATCAGCTTCAAATGAAGGAAAAATGAACAGATTCGAAAATGCTTTTCAAAACCGAGCCAAAAGTCAGAAAAACGGTCGATCTTACCTCAAATTCGGACGAAATCAAACAAGAAATGGCAGATTCGCGAAGAACTCGACGATCTCTATCCAATGGCGTATGAAACACGAAAATCCGACGGTTCGATTTGAAGAAAAGCTAGAGAGAAGGAGGAGAGTGTAGAGAGAGAAAGAGAATCAACTTTCCAAACTTGAAAAGTGAGGAGTGGAGCTCTTATTTATAGGGAAATAGGGAAAATCAGATATTCTACTGAATTTTCCGGAATTGTCCAACTTTTATTCCCAATACTCCGATTTGCATTTCAGATACAAATATTAGCAAAGAAGTTCTAGATCTGCTACAATTGTCTTTTAGTCAACTTTAACTCATTTTAGTCAGTTTCGACATTTTCAGTCTTTAATTTGACATTTAGCTGAATTTCAAATTTTTAATTTTATTTCAGCTAATTTTGGGCAACTTTTCATAATTAACTATAACTTAATTTAACTATTTAAGATTCATGTTTTCAGTTAATTACTAACATTTGGATAAAATTGCTTATTATCCAAAGTCTGTTGCTGTAATTTGTAATTTAATAAATTACGGGCTGTTACAGTTCCTAACATAAAATTAAGTAATCATGGAACAAGCAGCAGCAGATGTTTCCATACAAGTCAGTGACAATCACTAATAAGTGTCGAAACAAATGTAAGTAAGTAATGGAATGTGTCACTTAAAGCGGTCCTGAGCAATGCAAGTAATCAAGGAACATGCAACAATAGTTGCCCAGTTTCAGCAGTGTCTATCATACGTTCCTAACATACAATTAAGTTATCAAGGAACAAGCAGCAACCGATGTTTCCATACAAGTCAGTAACCATCACCAATAAGTACCGAAAAATATGCAAGTAAGTAATGCAATCTGTCACTCACAGCATTCCTGAGCAGTGCAAGTAATCAAGGAACATGCAGCAGCAGTTGTCTAGTTTCAGCAGTGTCTATCATACGTTCCTAGCATACAATTAAGTAATCAAGGAACAAGCAACAGCAGATGTTTCCATACAAGTCAGTGCAATCACCAATAAGTACCGAAACATATGCAAGTAAGTAATGCAATCTGTCACTCACATTGGTCCTAAGCAATGCAAGTAACAAGGAACATGTAGCAGCAGTTGTCCACTTACAGCAGTGTCTATCGTACGTTACTAGCATACAATTATGTAATCAAGGAACAAACTGCATCAGATGTTTCATACAAGTCAGTAACAATCACCAATAAGTACCGAAACATATGCTAGTAAGTAATGTAATCTGTCACTCACAGCGGTCTTGTGCAATGCAAGTAATCAAGGAACATGCAACAACAGTTGTCTAGTGTCAGCATTATCTATCATACGTTCCTAGCATACAATTATGTAATCAAGGAACAAGCAGCAGCAGATGTTTCCATACAAGTCAGTATCAATCACCAGTAAGTACTGAAACATATGCAAGTAAGTAATGCAATCTGTCACTCACATTGGTCCTAAGCAATGCAAGTAAAAAGGAACATGCAACAACAGTTGTCTAGTTTCAGCAGTGTCTATCATACGTTCCTAGCATAAAATTAAGTAATCAAGGAACAAGCAGCAGCAGATGTTTCCAAACAAGTCAGTGCAATCACCAATAAGTACCGAAACATATGCAAGTAAGTAATGCAATCTGTCACTCACATTGGTCCTAAGCAATGCAAGTAACAAGGAACATGTAGCAGCAGTTGTCCACTTACAGCAGTGTCTATCATACGTTACTAGCATACAATTATGTAATCAAGGAACAAACTGCATCAGATGTTTCATACAAGTCAGTAACAATCAATAATAAGTACCGAAACATATGCTAGTAAGTAATG
The DNA here is from genome assembly GCA_020465985.1 of Centrapalus pauciflorus. Lineage (NCBI taxonomy): Eukaryota > Viridiplantae > Streptophyta > Magnoliopsida > Asterales > Asteraceae > Centrapalus > Centrapalus pauciflorus. Next base: position 43,475 of record JAANYP010002776.1, on the reverse strand, counting down.
TAATCTGTCACTCACAGCGGTCTTGTGCAATGCAAGTAATCAAGGAACATGCAACAACAGTTGTCTAGTTTCAGCAGTGTCTATCATACGTTCCTAGCATACAATTATGTAATCAAGGAACAAGCAGCAGCAGATGTTTCCATACAAGTCAGTATCAATCACCAGTAAGTACTGAAACATATGCAAGTAAGTAATGCAATCTGTCACTCACATTGGTCCTAATCAATGCAAGTAAAAAGGAACATGCAACAACAGTTGTCTAGTTTCAGCAGTGTCTATCATACGATCCTAGCATACAATTAAGTAATCAAGGAACAAGCAACAGCAGATGTTTCCATACAAGTCAGTGCAATCACCAATAAGTACCGAAACATATGCAAGTAAGTAATGCAATCTGTCACTCACATTGGTCCTAAGCAATGCAAGTAACAAGGAACATGTAGCAGCAGTTGTCCACTTACAGTAGTGTCTATCATACGTTACTAGCATACAATTATGTAATCAAGGAACAAACTGCATCAGATGTTTCATACAAGTCAGTAAAAATCACCAATAAGTACCGAAAAATATGCTAGTAAATAATGTAATCTGTCACTCACAGCGGTCTTGTGCAATGCAAGTAATCAAGGAACATGCAACAACAGTTGTCTAGTTTCAGCAGTGTCTATCATACGTTCCTAGCATACAATTATGTAATCAAGGAACAAGCAGCAGCAGATGTTTCCATACAAGTCAGTATCAATCACCAGTAAGTACTGAAACATATGCAAGTAAGTAATGCAATCTGTCACTCACATTGGTCCTAATCAATGCAAGTAAAAAGGAACATGCAACAACAGTTGTCTAGTTTCAGCAGTGTCTATCATACGTTCCTAGCATAAAATTAAGTAATCAAGGAACAAGCAGCAGGAGATGTTTCCAAACAAGTCAGTAACAATAACCAATAAGTACCCATACATATGCAATTAAGTAATGCAATCTATCACTCACAGCGGTCCTGAGCAATGCAAGTAATCAAGGAACATGCAGTAGCAGTTGTCCAGTTTCAGCAGTGTCTATTATACGTTCCTAAGATACAATTAAGTATTCAAGGAATAAGCAGCAGCAGATGTTCACATACAAGTCAGTAACAATCACCAATAAGTACCGAAACATATTCAAGTAAGTAGTGCAATCTGTCACTCACAGCGTTCCTGAGCAATGCAAGTAATCAAAGAACATGCAGCAGCAGTTGTCCAGTTTCAGCAGTGTCTATCATACGTTCCTTACATACAATTAAGTAATCAAGGAACAAGCAGCAGCAGTTGTTTCCATACGAGTCAGTATCAATCACCAAAAAGTACCGAAACATATGCAAGTAAGTAATGCAATCTGTCACTCACAGCGGTCCTGAGCATTGCAAGTAATCAAGGAACATGCAACAACATTTGTCCAGTTTCAGCAGTGTCTTTCATACGTTCCTAGCATACAATTATGTAACCAAGGAACAAGCAGCAGCAGATGTTTCCATACAAGTCAGTAATGCAATCTGTCACTCACAGCGGTCCAGAGCAATGCAAGTAATCAAGGAACATGCAGCAGCAGATGTTTCCATACAAATCTGTGACAATCACTAATAAGTGCCGAAACATATGCAAGTAAGTAATGGAATGTGTCACTCAAAGCAGTCCTGAGCAATGCAAGAAATAAAGGAACATGCAACAACAGTTGTGCAGTTTCAACAGTGTCTATCATACGTTCCTAACATACAATTAAGTAATCAAGGAACAAGCAGCAACAGATGTTTCCATACAAGTCAGTAACCATCACCAATGAGTACCGAAACATATGCAAGTAAGTAATGCAATCTGACACTCACTGCGGTCTTAAGCAGTGCAAGTAATCAAGGAACATGCAACAGCAGTTGTCCAGTTTCAGCAGTGTCTATTATACGTTCCTAGCATACAATTAAGTAATCAAGGAACAGGCAACAGCAGATGTTTCCATACAAGTTAGTATCAATCACCAATAAGTACCGAAACATATGCAAGTAAGTAATGCAATCTGTCACTCACATTGTTCCTAAGCAATGCAAGTAACAAGGAACATGCAGCAGCAGTTGTCCACTTACAGACAGCAGTGTCTATCATACGTTACTAGCATACAATTAAGTAATCAAGGAACAAACTGCATCAGATGTTTCATACAAGTCAGTAACAATCACCAATAAGTACCGTAACATATGCAAGTAAGTAATGCAATCTGTCACCTACAGCGGTCCTGAGCAATGCAAGTAATCAAGGAACATGCAGCAGCAGTTGTCCAGTTTCAGCAGTGTCTATCATACGTTCCTAGCATACAATTATGTAAATTAAGGAACAAGCAGCAACAGATGTTTCCAAACAAGTCAGTATCAATCACCAATAAGTACCGAAACATATGCAAGTAAGTAATGTAATCTATCACTCACAGTGGTCCTGTGCAATGCAAGTAATGAAGGAACATGCAACAACAGTTGTCTAGTTTCAGCACTGTATATTATACGTTCCTAGCATAAAATTAAGAAATCAAGGAACAAGCAGCATCAGATGTTTCATACAAGTCAGTAACAATGACCAATAAGCCGAAACATATGCAAGTAAGTAATGCAATCTATCACTCACAGCGGTCCTGAGCAATGCAAGTAATCAAGGAACATGCAGTAGTAGTTGTCCAGTTTCAGCAGTGTCTATCATACGTTCCTAACATACAATTAAGTAATCAAGGAATAAGCAGCAGCAGATGTTTCCATACAAGTAAGTAACAATCACCAATAAGTACCGAAACATATGCAAGTAAGTAATGCAATTTGTCACTCACAGCGGTCCTGAGCAATGCAAGTAATCAAGGAACATGCAGGAGCAGTTGTCTAGTTTCAGCAGTGTCTATCATACGTTACTAGCATACAATTAAGTAATCAAGGAACAAACTGCATCAGATGTTTCATACAAGTTAGTAACAATCACCAATAAGTACCGAAACATATGCAAGTAAGTAATGCAATCTATCACTCACAGCGGCCCTGAGCAATGCAAGTAATCAAGGAACATGCAGTAGCAGTTGTCCAGTTTCAGCAGTGTCTATCATACGTTCCTAACATACAATTAAGTAATCAAGGAATAAGCAGCAGCAGATGTTTCCATACAAGTAAGTAACAATCACCAATAAGTACCGAAACATATGCAAGTAAGTAATGCAATCTGTCACTCACAGCAGTCCTGAGCAATGCAAGTAATCAAGGAACATGGACCAGCAGTTGTCCAGTTTCAGCAGTGTCTATCATACGTTCTGTAACAGCCCGTAATTTATTAAATATAAATTACAGCAGCAGACTTTGGATAATAAAGCAATTTTATCCAAGTATTAGTAATTAACCAAAAACATGAATCTTAAATAGTTAATTTTATTAAGTTATAATTAATTATGTAAAGTTGCCCCAAAATTAGCTGAAATAAAGTTGATACTTAAAATTCAGCTAAATGACAAATTAAAGACTGAAAATGACGAAACAGACTATAATGAATAAAAATGGGACTAAAAGACAATTATAGCAAATCTAAAAATTCTTTGCTATTAATTTCATCTGAAATGTAAATCAGATTGATGGGAATAACAGTTGGTCGATACCAGAAATTCAGTAGAAAATCTGATTTTCTCTCTATTTTCTATAAATAGAGCATCTCCCCTCATTTCTTAAGTTTGGAAAAAACTAGAATCCTCTCTCTCTCTCTCTCTCTACAATCTGACTTCTCTCTAGAATTTCTCCTAAACGAACCGTCGGATTCTCTTGATTTATACGTCAACGGATAGAGATCGTCAAGCTCTACAATATTCTGCCATTGCATGTTAGATTTCGTCCGGTTTTAAGGTAAAATTTCCCCTTTTTCTGACTTTTAGTTCGGTTTTGTTGAGCAAATTCGAGTTTGCTCATATTCCCTTCATTTGAAGCTGATTTGCTCCCGTTTAGGACTTGTTTTTGCTTGGAAATCATCTATAGACGAAGGATATAGCTTGGACGAAGGTTAGTATCTATTCTTCCGTCATTTATGTTCTTGTTTAGTAGCTAAAACCTGGAAAAAACGTTGAACATGTAGAACAGATTCGAAAATCCATGATTAGACTCGAAATTACTGATTTCGAATCTGCCCCCCCCCCCCTAGACTCGAAGGTTGCTTCGAATCTATTTATGTCCTTCGAATCTGATGCTGTCCTTCGAGTCTAGTGTGTTGCCTTCGATTCTGGTATGGGTTCGAGTCTAGGAAGGCTTCGAGTCTAGGAAGGTTTCGAGTCTAGGAAAGCTTCGAATCTAAGAAGGCTTCGAATCTAAGTCCTTGTTTCTAATCTATGCCATTCGAATCTAGTTCAAATAGATTCGAATTTACCATTTCTCGAATCTATTCCTTTTAATTCAAAGTTTGATTTTTGTTCCAAGCCTAAGATTAATTCCTAAATCAGATTAAGTTATTAAACAACCTATTGTAATTAAAAGTATAATATGATTATGATAAAACTCACAAATTCAAGTTGCACATCTATTTTACGCACAAATGAATTAACAGACACTGAATGAACTCTTAGAAATCGTATGTCATGATGCACCTAGCTAGTAATATGATTGGCTTTATTTCAAGGCCACACATATGTAATTAGATGAATCGTATTAATCTGATAAGAATAGACTCACCTTGGGACGATAGGAACTACCTCAGACTCGACAGCCAGAATTGACAATAACCTGAATATGTAACTAGGGTTATATAGATTATGTCACAGACTTGACATTAATATGCCAGACTTGAAACTGGAATGCAGGAACCCGTCGATTTGACAGAGTAAACTGAACCGCTTAATTCGTTAAGCATTATCTGACTACGGACCACTGTGAGTGACAGATTTCATTAATTACTTGCATGTATTTCGATACTTATTGGTGAATGTATTGACTGTATGGAAACTTCCGATTGTTGCTGCATGTTCCTTTAATATTATAATGTATCATAGAAACGTACTTTTGACATTACTGAAGCTAGACACTTGAATTGCCTTAATTGCATGATCACTTTTACATTTTATGTAAATACTTATCATGCTTACTGCTTACTTGACTGTTGATATACTTGCCGCTGCATACTGCATTATCCGACAGGACCGAATGTGAGATCTCCATTCACAGGAGGGAATTCTGCAGATTCCTTTCCTATTTGACTTGTTTCCATTCATTTCCCGTAGGGCTTCGGCCTTACACAGGGGAATACTAACTGGGTTGTCTCCCAACCTTTTTGCCGTCTCTGACGTATTGCCGACAGGAACTGATAGTATGTTATATGTGTGTGGTAACTAATGGAACTCTGTTAACTCACTAAGCAATGTTAGCTTACTCTGTCATGACAACTCTTTTACAGGAAAAGTTGATAAGGGCAAGACCATAGCAAGTAGTTCGTCCCAGGCTAAGTGATTCTGGACATTTGATGAATAGCAGACTTCTGGACTTTTGCTGACGCCTATTTTGAAAAGATGATGCGGTCTCGGGTAGCTTGTTCAGTCTTCCGCACTCTGATTGAAGATTTAGAAGCTAGTTTAGACCACCATTTGATCTTTAATTTATTGTTGTAATTAAGTATTCAGGCTGATGGACCTGTGGTATCAAACAATTAGTAATATTTATCACTTAATGAAATGAAATATTATGACGTGTACTGTTTGTGGAAACTTGGATGTTACAAAGTTGGTATCAGAGCAGCAGTTTAATCATCGGATTGGCCACCCGATACTTAAACTACTGGTATGGTATGGACTATGTGACTCTGAATTCCCGAACAAGTCACCGAGGCCTAGGGTAACTTAATTAGTAAAGGACTACCCACACAACTTGACCTAAGATAGGCAAATGATGACTGATAGGATGGGGGAGGGATTGACTGCTTGATACTGACTTGACTTTGATTTGACTTTGTGAGCCTGACTAACTGCCTTCATATCTATGAATTTAGATATGATTATCTGACGTAGGTATTATGACTCGATATGTGCTTAATTGAATCAGGAAATAATAGTTATTTCCTTTATATTTTCAGCCAATGGCTGATAAGAATCCAAATGTTGCTGGTACCTCGACTGTTGGTAAAGCTGCTGATGCTGCAGCTGATCAACACAAAGAATCTGTTCATATAGAGGACCTAGGCACTGACCCTGAAAATACTGCTAATGACTCAAGCAGTACTGCCACCCCTGTGCCTCCTCAGCAGGCTCAATTATTTGATCTCATTCACAAGCTGAATGAGGATAATCGTAGGCAAATACAGCTTATGATGGATAGGAATCGACTGTAGACTTATATGTCGGTTGAGGACCGATTTAAGGAAATTAAGGACTTGCTGACTAAGGGTAAAGCGGTTGTGCAAACTGACGAAGAAATCCAGCGTGAAATTGACTTTAAGCGCCGTGAAGAAGAACTTAGGTTGCGAGAACTTAAGTTACGGGAGTTAGAATTGAAGTATAGAGAAGAGATGTTAGCAAAGCCCAAGAAGGATCGAAAAAGGAAACTTAGGCATGAGCCCTCTGAGGGACGACGAAGGGATCTTTTTGTGAATTCTGGCAGACCGAGAAGTGATATGGAAGTAGTTGAAGTTGCTAAGGTAGGGGAACTTGAAATCTATCCGGAGCGAGCGACTCTCTTTATTGCCAAGTCCAGCAAGAAAGAAAAATCTGAGAAATCGGAAAAGGAGAGTGAAAGTTCAAGGCAAGGAGATAAGCAGTCTCTTAAGAAGGCTAAATCTTATGCTGTGACCGCTACGCCAAGGTCTGCTTGTCCTCGCTGCAAGCAGATTCATGGAGGAAAATGTGATCCTGTGTTCGTAAGATGCTACTGCTGTAGTCAGAATGGTCACGTCCGATCGGAATGTCCCAAGCGCAGTAAGGCTTGCCGAAACTGTATTACGTTGGGGCACCATGCTAGAGACTGTACCCGACCCCGATTTGTTCCTCCGCCTGCATTTTCACCCCGGCAATCATTCAAGGGTTCTTCTGCTCCGAGGAATCAACCAAGATCATTCCAGGTGACAGCCGATGAGGCAAAAGAGACTGCTGATGTCGTCATAGGTACATTTCTTGTTAACTCAATGCCTACTCTAATCTGTCATATGTGTTTGAAAAGTTTGCTAAACTGTTTGATTTTGCCCCAATAATGCTACCTGAACCGATAGATATAGAAACTGCGAGCTCGAGTTTTGTGACTATAAGTAGAATCTTTCGTTCCTGTAAGCTAGTGATTGATGACCTCTCCTCGGACGTTGACCTGATACCGATGTGGATTAGGGAGTTCGATGTTATTATAGGAATGGACTGGCTAATGATGAACAATGCTGAAATCCTTTGTGCAAAAAGGATAATTAGAATTAGAACCCCCAAAGGAAGTGAACGTTACGTTTATGGCGATAGAAAGACCCGAGATTTAGGTCTCATTTCTGTAATGAGAGCCCGGAAGTGCCTAACCAAAGGTTGTTCCGCCTATTTAGCATATGCCATAGATGCTAAGGAAGTTAAAAAGACCGTGTCTGATGTACCTGTAGTTCGAGATTTCCCTGATGTATTCCCGGATGACATCTCTGGATTCCCACCAGATCGTCAAATTGAATTCCATATTGACCTTGTACCGGGTGCTGCTCCTATCTCAAAAGCCCCTTACCGTCTTGCTCCGAATGAAATGAAGGAAATGATGAGTCAATTGCAGGAATTATTGGAAAAAGGGTTTATTCGTCGGAGTACTTCTCCTTGGGGTGCTCCGGTTCTTTTTGTTAAGAAGAAGGATGGTACCTTTCGCATGTGTATCGATTATCGGGAGTTAAATAAGGTAACTATTAAGAACCGATACCCTCTGCCTAGAATTGATGACTTGTTTGATCAACTGCAAGGGGCTAGTTATTTTTTCAAAGATTGATCTCCGATCTGGATATCATCAGCTCAAAGTATTTGAGTCTGACGTACCGAAGACTACTTTTCGTACTCGATATGGCCATTTTGAATTTCTAGTAATGCCGTTCGGTCTCACAAATGCCCCGGCCGCATTTATGGACCTTATGAATAGGGTATGTAGACCAATGCTGGATAAATCAGTGATAGTCTTCATTGATGACATCTTGATTTACCCCAAGTCTGAATCTGATCATGCGATGCATTTGCGAGAATTGCTAGAATTGTTACGAAAGGAGTGACTCTATGCAAAATTCTCCAAATGTGAATTTTGGTTACGCCAGGTGCAATTTTTAGGACATATTGTCTCGGGTGAGGGAATAACCGTAGATCCATCAAAGGTTGAAGCGGTTCAGAAATGGGAAGCGCCGAAAAACGTATCAGAAGTTCGAAGTTTCTTGGGTTTAGCGGGCTATTACCGAAGATTTATCCGTGATTTCTCCAAGATTGCGGTGCCTTTAACCAGTCTGACGAAGAAGGAGGTTAAGTTTGAATGGATTGAATCCCAAGATCGAGCCTTTGAGACTTTGAAACGTAAGCTAATTGAAGCACCGATTCTGGCCTTATCTGAGGGTAATGATGATTTTGTAGTTTATAGTGATGCTTCTAAGATGGGATTAGGCTGTGTGTTGATGCAAAGAGATAAAGTAATTGTCTACGCATCAAGGCAGCTAAAGGCGCATGAAAAGAATTATCCGACGCATGACTTAGAACTTGCAGCCGTGACCTTTGCACTGAAGATTTGGCGGCATTATCTGTATGGGACTAGATGCAAGTTATATACAGATCACAAAAGTCTGAAGTATATATTCGACCAGAAAGAGCTGAATATGCGTCAAAGGCGATCTATGGAATTGATTAAAGACTATGACTGTGAGATCCTTTACCATCCAGGTAAAGCAAACATTGTAGCAGATGCCCTAAGCCGCAAAACCGGACAAGACCATTATACCCGATGTTATGCTTTGACTTCTGTTGTTTTGGAGTCTGCCTTGCCTGAGTCGATTATTGCCGCTCAAACCGAAGCCATTCGGGATGAGAACTTGAAGTCTGAACGTATGGTTACTTATGTGACCCAGCTGACCCTTGATAATCGTGGTCTTAGGCGGTTCATGAATAGAATATGGGTCCCTAGATTAGGAGGAATTCGTGATTAATTTCTGTCGGAGGCTCATATGTCAAAATTTTCGGTACATCCTGGTTCTACTAAAATGTACCAAGATTTGAAAACGGATTATTGGTGGCCTGGAATGAAGAAGGACATAGGACGATATGTAGAAAATTGCATAACTTGTTTACAAGTCAAATCGGAACATCAGAAGCCCATGATCAGCTACAATTGATTCAACAGCGGATACAGACTTCTCAAGACAGACAAAAGAAATATCATGATCAAAGACGTAAGCCAATTGTGTTCGAGGTGGGTGATAAAGTGTTGTTGAAGGTCTCGCCAAGAAAAGGGATAGTGAGGTTCGGCAAACGGGGGAAGTTGAGCCCTCGATTTGTGGGTCCTTTTGAAATTCTCGAGCGTATAGGATTGCAAGCCTACAGATTAAAGCTGCCTGCCGAAATGACTGGGATTCATGATGTATTTCACGTGAGTAATCTGCGAAAGTGTTTAGTTGATGCTGAAGATGCGATTCCATGGAAAGAAGTGCAAATTGACGAGCAGTTGCAATACGAAGAAGAGCCTGAGCGTATAATCGATCAAAAGGTTTCGAAATTGCCCAGCAAGGAAATCCCAATGGTGTTAGTTCTATGGAAATATCATAAGGGATCTACGCAAACTTGGGAACGAGAAGACGAGATTAAGCAGAAGTATCCGAAGTTATTCCTGTTTTAGTCGATTCCGAGGACGGAATCAATTTAACGGGGGAAGATTGTAACAGCCCGTAATTTATTAAATATAAATTACAGCAGCAGACTTTGGATAATAAAGCAATTTTATCCAAGTATTAGTAATTAACCAAAAACATGAATCTTAAATAGTTAATTATATTAAGTTATAATTAATTATGTAAAGTTGCCCCAAAATTAGCTGAAATAAAGTTGATACTTAAAATTCAGCTAAATGACAAATTAAAGACTGAAAATGACGAAACAGACTATAATGAATAAAAATGGGACTAAAAGACAATTATAGCAAATCTAGAAATTCTTTGCTATTAATTTCATCTGAAATGTAAATCAGATTGATGGGAATAACAGTTGGTCGATACCGGAAATTCAGTAGAAAATCTGATTTTCTCTCTATTTTCTATAAATAGAGCATCTCCCCTCATTTCTTAAGTTTGGAAAAAACTAGAATCCTCTCTCTCTCTCTCTCTACAATCTGACTTCTCTCTAGAATTTCTCCTAAACGAACCGTCGGATTCTCGTGATTTATACGTCAACGGATAGAGATCGTCAAGCTCTACAATATTCTGCCATTGCATGTTAGATTTCGTCCGGTTTTAAGGTAAAATTGCCCCTTTTTCTGACTTTTAGTTCGGTTTTGTTGGGCAAATTCGAGTTTGCTCATATTCCCTTCATTTGAAGCTGATTTGCTCCCGTTTAGGACTTGTTTTTGCTTGGAAATCATCTATAGACGAAGGATATAGCTTGGACGAAGGTTAGTATCTATTCTTCCGTCATTTATGTTCTTGTTTAGTAGCTAAAACCTGGAAAAAACGTTGAACATGTAGAACAGATTCGAAAATCCATGATTAGACTCGAAATTACTGATTTCGAATCTCCCCCCCCCCCCTAGACTCGAAGGTTGCTTCGAATCTATTTATGTCCTTCGAATCTGATGCTGTCCTTCGAGTCTAGTGTGTTGCCTTCGATTCTGGTATGGGTTCGAGTCTAGGAAGGCTTCGAGTCTAGGAAGGTTTCGAGTCTAGGAAAGCTTCGAATCTAAGAAGGCTTCGAATCTAAGTCCTTGTTTCTAATCTATGCCATTCGAATCTAGTTCAAATAGATTCAAATTTACCATTTCTCGAATCTATTCCTTTTAATTCAAAGTTTGATTTTTGTTCCAAGCCTAAGATTAATTCCTAAATCAGATTAAGTTATTAAACAACCTATTGTAATTAAAAGTATAATATGATTATGATAAAACTCACAAATTCAAGTTGCACATCTATTTTACGCACAAATGAATTAACAGACACTGAATGAACTCTTAGAAACCGTATGTCATGATGCACCTAGCTAGTAATATGATTGGCTTTATTTCAAGGCCACACATATGTAATTAGATGAATCGTATTAATCTGATAAGAATAGACTCACCTTGGGATGATAGGAACTACCTCAGACTCGACAGCCAGAATTGACAATAACCTGAATATGTAACTAGGGTTATATAGATTATGTCACAGACTTGACATTAATATGCCAGACTTGAAACTGGAATGCAGGAACCCGTCGATTTGACAGAGTAAACTGAACCGCTTAATTCGTTAAGCATTATCTGACTACGGACCACTGTGAGTGACAGATTTCATTAATTACTTGCATGTATTTCGATACTTATTGGTGAATGTATTGACTGTATGGAAACTTCCGATTGTTGTTGCATGTTCCTTTAATATTATAATGTATCAAAGAAACGTACTTTTGACATTACTGAAGCTAGACACTTGAATTGCCTTGATTGCATGATCACTTTTACATTTTATGTAAATACTTATCATGCTTACTGCTTACTTGACTGTTGATATACTTGCCGCTGCATACTGCATTATCCGACAGGACCGAATGTGAGATCTCCATTCACAGGAGGGAATTCTGCAGATTCCTTTCCTATTTGACTTGTTTCCATACATTTCCCGTAGGGCTTCGGCCTTACACAGGGGAATACTAACTGGGTTGTCTCCCAACCTTTTTGCCGTCTCTGACGTATTGCAGACAGGAACTGATAGTATGTTATATGTGTGTGGTAACTAATGGAACTCTGTTAACTCACTAAGCAATGTTAGCTTACTCTGTCATGACAACTCTTTTACAGGAAAAGTTGATAAGGGCAAGACCATAACAGGTAGTTCGTCCCAGGCTAAGTGATTCTGGACATTTGATGAATAGCAGACTTCTGGAGTTTTGCTGACGCCTATTTTGAAAAGATGATGCGGTCTCGGGTAGCTTGTTCAGTCTTCCGCACTCTGATTGAAGATTTAGAAGCTAGTTTAGACCACCATTTGATCTTTAATTTATTGTTGTAATTAAGTATTCAGGCTGATGGACCTGTGGTATCAAACAATTAGTAATATTTATCACTTAATGAAATGAAATATTATGACGTGTACTGTTTGTGGAAACTTGGATGTTACAAAGTTGGTATCAGAGCAGCAGTTTAATCATCGGATTGGCCACCCGATACTTAAACTACTGGTATGGTATGGACTATGTGACTCTGAATTCCCGAACAAGTCACCGAGGCCTAGGGTAACTTAATTAGTAAAGGACTACCCACACAACTTGACCTAAGATAGGCAAATGATGACTGATAGGATGGGGGAGGGATTGACTGCTTGATACTGACTTGACTTTGATTTGACTTTGTGAGCCTGACTAACTGCCTTCATATCTATGACTCGATATGTGTTTAATTGAATCAGGAAATAATAGTTATTTCCTTTATATTTTCAGCCAATGGCTGATAAGAATCCAAATGTTGCTGGTACCTTGACTGTTGGTAAAGCTGCTGATGCTGCAGCTGATCAACACAAAGAATCTGTTCATATAGAGGACCTAGGCACTGACCCTGAAAATACTGCTAATGACTCAAGCAGTACTGCCACCCCTGTGCCTCCTCAGCAGGCTCAATTATTTGATCTCATTCACAAGCTGAATGAGGATAATCGTAGGCAAATACAGCTTATGATGGATAGGAATCGACTGCAGACTGATATGTCGGTTGAGGACCGATTTAAGGAAATTAAGGACTTGCTGACTAAGGGTAAAGCGGTTGTGCAAACTGACGAAGAAATCCAGCGTGAAATTGACTTTAAGCGCCGTGAAGAAGAACTTAGGTTGCGAGAACTTAAGTTACGGGAGTTAGAATTGAAGTATAGAGAAGAGATGTTAGCAAAGCCCAAGAAGGATCGAAAAAGGAAACTTAGGCATGAGCCCTCTGAGGGACGACGAAGGGATCTTTTTGTGAATTCTGGCAGACCGAGAAGTGATATGGAAGTAGTTGAAGTTGCTAAGGTAGGGGAACTTGAAATCTATCCGGAGCGAGCGACTCTCTTTATTGCCAAGTCCAGCAAGAAAGAAAAATCTGAGAAATCGGAAAAGGAGAGTGAAAGTTCAAGGCAAGGAGATAAGCAGTCTCTTAAGAAGGCTAAATCTTATGCTGTGACCGCTACGCCAAGGTCTGCTTGTCCTCGCTGCAAGCAGATTCATGGAGGAAAATGTGATCCTGTGTTCGTAAGATGCTACTGCTGTAGTCAGAATGGTCACGTCCGATCGGAATGTCCCAAGCGCAGTAAGGCTTGCCGAAACTGTATTACGTTGGGGCACCATGCTAGAGACTGTACCCGACCCCGATTTGTTCCTCCGCCTGCATTTTCACCCCGGCAATCATTCAAGGGTTCTTCTGCTCCGAGGAATCAACCAAGATCATTCCAGGTGACAGCCGATGAGGCAAAAGAGACTGCTGATGTCGTCATAGGTACATTTCTTGTTAACTCAATGCCTACTCTAATCTGTCATATGTGTTTGAAAAGTTTGCTAAACTGTTTGATTTTGCCCCAATAATGCTACCTGAACCGATAGATATAGAAACTGCGAGCTCGAGTTTTGTGACTATAAGTAGAATCTTTCGTTCCTGTAAGCTAGTGATTGATGACCTCTCCTCGGACGTTGACCAGTTTCAGCAGTGTCTATCATACGTTCCTAACATACAATTAAGTAATCAAGGAATAAGCAGCAGCAGATGTTTCCATACAAGTAAGTAACAATCACCAATAAGTACCGAAACATATGCAAGTAAGTAATGCAATCTGTCACTCACAGCGGTCCTGAGCAATGCAAGTAATCAAGGAACATGCAGCAGCAGTTGTCCAGTTTCAGCAGTGTCTATCGTACGTTACTAGCATACAATTAAGTAATCAAGGAACAAACTGCATCAGATGTTTCACACAAGTTAGTAACAATCACCAATAAGTACTGAAACATATGCAAGTAAGTAACGCAATCTATCACTCACAGCGGCCCTGAGCAATGCAAGTAATCAAGGAACATGCAGTAGCAGTTGTCCAGTTTCAACAGTGTCTATCATACGTTCCTAACATACAATTAAGTAATCAAGGAATAAGCAGCAGTAGATGTTTCCATACAAGTAAGTAACAATCACCAATAAGTACCGAAACATATGCAAGTAAGTAATGCAATCTGTCACTCACAGCAGTCCTGAGCAATGCAAGTAATCAAGAAACATGCAGCAGCAGTTGTCCAGTTTCAGCAGTGTCTATCATACGTTCCTAGCATACATTAATGTAATCAAGGAACAAGCAGCAGCAGATGTTTCCAAACAAGTCAGTATCAATCACCAATAAGTACCGAAACATATGCAAGTAAGTAATGAAATCTGTCACTCACAGCGGTCCTGAGCAATGCAAGTAATCAAGGAGCATGCAACAACAGTTGTCTAGTTTCAGCACTGTATATTATACGTTCCTAGCATAAAATTAAGTAATCAAGGAACAAGAAGCAACAGGGGTTTCCATACAACTCAGTAACAATCAATAATAAGTTCAAAACATATGCAAGTAAGTAATGCAATTTGTCACTCACAGTGGTTCGGAGCAATACAAGTAATCAAGGAACATGCAGCAGCAGTAGTCCAGTTTCATCAGTGCTATCATATGTTCCTAACATAAAATTAAGTAATCATGGAACAAGCAGCAGCAGATGTTTCCATACAAGTCAGTGAAAATCACCAATAAGTACCAAAACATATGCAAGTAAGTAATGCAATCTGTCACTAAGAGCGGTCCTGAGCAGTGCAAGTAATCAAGGAACATGCAGCAGCAGTTGTACAGTTTCGGCAGTGTCTATCATACGTTCCTAGCATACAATTATGTAATCAAGGAACAAGCAGCAGCAGATGTTTCCAAACAAGTCAGTATCGATCACCAATAAGTACCAAAACATATGCAAGTAAGTAATGCAATCTGTCACTCACAGCGGTCCTGAGCAATGCAAGTAAGAAGGAACACGCAGCAGCAGCTGTCCACTTACAGCAGTGTCTATCATACGTTACAAGCATACAATTAAGTAATTAAGGTACAAACTGCATCAGATGTTTCATACAAGTTAGTAACCATCACCAATAAGTACCAAAACATATGCAAGTAAGTAATGCAATCTGTCACTCACAGCGGTCCTGAGCAATGCAAGTAACAAGGAACACGCAACAGCAGCTGTCCACTTACAGCAGTGTTTATCATACGTTACTAGCATACAATTAAGTAATTAAGGAACAAACTGCATCAGATGTTTCATACAAGTTAGTAACAATCACCAATAAGTACCGAAACATATGCAAGTAAGTAACGCAATCTATCACTCACAGCGGTCCTAAGCTATGCAAGTAATCAAGGAACATGCAGTAGCAGTTGTCCAGTTTCAGCAGTGTCTATCATACGTTCCTAACATACAATTAAGTAATCAAGGAATAAGCAGCAGCAGATGTTTCCATACAAGTAAGTAGCAATCACCAATAAGTATCGTAACATATGCAAGTAAGTAATGCAATCTGTCACTCACAGCGGTCCTGAGCAATGCAAGTAATCAAGGAACATGCAGCAGCAGTTGTACAGTTTCGGCAGTGTCTATCATACGTTCCTAGCATACAATTATGTAATCAAGGAACAAGCAGCAGCAGATGTTTCCAATGAAGTCAGTATCGATCACCAATAAGTACCGAAACATATGAAAGTAAGTAATGTAATTTGTCACTCACAGCGGTCCTGAGCAACGCAAGTAATCAAGGAACATGCAACAACAATTGTCTAGTTTCAGCAGTGTCTATGATCCGTTCCTAGCATAAAATTAAGTAATCAAGGAACATGTAGCAGCAGATGTTTCCATAAAAGTAAGTAATGCAATCTGTCACTCACAGCGGTCCAGAGCTGTAACAACCGGCTCAAAACCAAGTAAGCAAAAATTAAATTACCAAATAGTTATTTAAACTTAGAAAAAAAAAAATATTTACCGAACTCGGATGAATAGTAATCCGGATGAATAGTAACTCGGATGAATAGTAATCCGGATGAATAGTAACTCGGATGCATAGTAACTCGGATGAATAGTAATTAGGATGAATAGTAATCCGGATGAATAGTAACTCGGATGAATAGTAACTCGGATGCATAGTAACTCGGATGAATAGTGCCAGATTATAAAAATTGAAAATATTGAATTTTAACACGTTTTTGTACTTTTAATATTAAAATAATTGATATTTATCATCACTTATCAACTTTTGTAGACAACATAACCCTATAAAGGACAATATAGGAGTTGACTTTCATTATTTTAGTATAAACACAGTACTAAAAACATAATCATCACACCTTTTTTTTTAAAGTTACGGCCACCTTTCTTTAGGCCAACACTCAACCGATTTTTTTTAATCTTTTCATCATAACATGCAATTTAATTATTATTATCATTATTTTAAAAAAAAATGCATTTTTACCTCTATAAATAAAGGCCATTGGCTCATTTCAAAACACACAAAAAAAATTTCAATCAAAGTTCTTCTTTCTTTTCCTTGAGCAATCTTAAAAATTTCAAGTGTTCATTAAGAAATTTCAAGAAACCCCTTGTAAGTATTTTTCATTATACCTTGCAAATTACTTTAATTTTTGCATGATAATAATCATGCAGAGCACCATGCATTATTCTATATAATTACCAACTTCAAACACTTATAATATATATATATATATATATATATATATATATATATATATATATATATATATATATATATATATATATATATATATATATATATATATATATAATCAAATATATATATATATGTATGCATGTATTCATCAAAACATTTTTATTTTGGGAAATGAATTATTTCCTACAAAATGACTAGTTATACATTATAAATAGAAAATTTATATAACATATGAGTGTTACAAAGAATTTTATAAACTAATATATATATATATATATATATATATATATATATATATATATATATATATATATATATATATATATATATATATATATAACAAAAATCGTTTAAAAACCGAAAGAATTAAGTTACTTTCTACGGGAAATAAATTATTTAAATATATACCGATCAACATCATTGTATAAATACATAGAATTATTTATACACTATTACATAGATATATAAAAATGTTCATATACCACAAGTTTCACGTAAATATTTCGTATAAAATATTCGAACTCGTATTGTATCAATATTAATCCGAACTCGTAAAAATCTTAGGACATCCTCAAGTTTCGACACTATAATCAAGTATTCAACTCAGCTCAAAAACTTCATCAAAATCAACAAGGTGAGTCTTCATAGCCCCTATTTTCACTATATATTGGGGTGGAAATACATGCACTGTTTTCATATGGACATCTAAACTGTATATTTCTTACATGTATTACATATGGTTCCATTAGCCCTTATATCATGAACCGTTAATTGCATTTATTTGTAAGCGCGAATATATTGTGGATAGATCTGTCGGGAGTCATGTCCCCCATTCGGGTTAGCTCGGTTCGGCTAACAGCGAGTGCATATATATTCAACACACGGTATTACGTATGGGAATACTGCACAGGGCAAACTCATTCTAATTAAGCTTCGGTTGCATGATGGTTTATGTAATACATACACGGAATTTATGATTTTATAAATTCAACTCATCTGATAATGTCCATACAACTGGTCTTTTCGCGTAAACCTATGAGCTCACCAACAATTTTTGTTGAGGTATTTTAGCGTGTATTTTCAGGTAATTAAGGCAAGTAAGCCTCGGACGTATTTTACTTTCAAGCTTCCGCATCCATGGAGTCGCATGCATATTCAAATTAACGGAGATTTAGCTGCATTATTTTTGATACTTTAATTATGTAATTAGATCTCTGTATTTTGCGAACTCCTTTACTCATATCAGTCTATGTAAAACATTGCTATATTTCCAAGTTTCAATGATGTATTTTAAAAACGTCCATATAGTGGTCGTTCATTATGATTATGGTTACGCTTCCGCACTCGTCACGCCTCGCTGCCAACCGGGGTAGCAGGGTGTGACAGATTGGTATCAAAACCATAGTTATAGTGAACTAGGTTGCATTAGTACCCTAGACTATAACTGCACTTAAATTTTACTGATTTTGAAAATATCTTGTAACTAACTAAAAGACTATGAATGGACCCTGATAGCAGAAATCATGTCCCGTCTGGAAACCATCATCTTATAGGATTCAGAGGAGGAGTACACTCCTGCGAGCCCCACGGCTACTGAGATTTTCCACGAAGAAGAAACATCGGAAGAAGAGGACCCATCGGAAGATCCAATGGAGGAGACGGAAGAGGAGCCGATGGAGGAAGAAGATCCATTGCCCCCAACGGTTCCTGCTCGTGTCCCATACCATCCAGCCGAGCCGTCATATAAGCCATATAGGCCTTACCCTAACGGCCCCAAAATGTTGTACACACCCCGAAAGCGGGTGAACCCACCAAGAAGGGAGTCTATTCCTGTCCCGACTCCCCAGCCCAATCCCCCACCACCACACCGACGGGTAGAGGCCCGGCGATGGACCTGGATACCGGAGACCCTCCGCGAATGGAGGCAGATGGAGGGAAATCCTCCCAACTTCGAGATAGGAGGACCATCCTCCGCACCTGTCCCGACCCTCACCCAAGAGCCTACCGAGCAAACCATACCACTTCTGATAGCACGGTCGACCAGGCATGACCACCAAATCCGATCACTTAACCTAGATATCGGTGGGATGACCGCTCGTCTAGAGCGGGAGGAGTTACAAAACTCCAACATCTACTGGGCTAACCAGCATGCTCTCACCATCCAACAGGATGGCCTGAATGAGCTTCGGCAGCAACTAGCTTAAGCCAAGCTCGGATCGAGGAGCTGACTCAGCGCCTCAACGCGATGGAAAAGGGAGAGACCCCTGATCACTCCCACACTTAGGGCACTTCTATCTATCTTTGTAATAGTAGAAAAAAGATCATGTAATAGTATAGGACAAAATTTTCGGGTAATAACCCGCCCCTAATGTAAGAAAATTTCGAATGATTAATGAAAAATTTCAAGTTATTTATGAAATTGTGTTTGATGATTATAGTATTGTGCTTTAAGGAAAAATTTATCTCTTTAAGATTCAACTTCTTACACTATGCTTTTTCTTTAAAATTTTAAGATAATGCCGCCGAAATGAGCAATGAACGCTGCCGACATTGAAGAGCTAGTCGCACAAAGAGTGGCTGCCGCTATAGCCACGTATGAGGCAAATAGGAATAGCTCAGCTAATGGAGATGGTGGTGCTAGTCGCACCACGGGAGGAACGGAAATCCATGCAAAAGGGTGTGGAATTAAAGGATTTTTAAGTTGCAAACCCCGGTACTTCAACGGAACCGAGGGAGCCGTTGGCTTGATACGGTGGTTTGAGAAATTAGAATCTGTCTTTCGTGTCAGCGGATGTGCTGAAGGAGATAAGGTGAAGGTTGCTACTCACACTCTACAAGATAGCGCCCTCACATGGTGGAATTCCTATGTCCAGTCTGTAAGTATTGATGAAGCCTACCAGCTCACATGGTCCGCATTGAAGCAAATGATGACAGACGAGTACTGTCCGAGAAACGAACTCCAGAAGATGGAATCGGAGTTCTGGAGCCTGTCGATGAAGGGAACGGATGTAGCGGGGTACACCAACCGATTTCATGAACTGAGCATTCTGTGCCCTCAGATGGTGACCCCGGAGTACAAAAAGATCGAACGTTACATTTGGGGACTCGCTCCTCAAATTCAAGGTAATGTCACTGCCTCCAACCCATCCACCATACAGGATGCCATCAGGATGGCAAACAATTTAATGGATCAAGTGTCCCGGAGGAATGAAGCCAAAGCTGGGGAAAACAAGAAAAGTGGGAAGACAAGTCTGGGAAGAATACGGGTTCACAATCCAAGAAGCTCGAGACCATCAAGGCCTACGTAGCCGGAACTGAGCCTAGAAAAGGCTACACGGGTACCAAGCCTTACTGCACCCAATGCACCTTTCATCACAACCAGGGTCCCTGTCCAACCCACTGTGGAAAATGCAAACGTTTGGGGCATATGGCCAAGGACTGTAAATCTGGAGCCCCGGGAACCAGTGGCAGCAATCAAAAAGGCTGCTTTAAATGTAGAGTTACTGGGCACTTCAAGAGTGAGTGCCCGAAGCTGAGGAATGGTGGAGGAGCTCAGGGGAGAGCTTTTGTCTTAGGAGCAGGTGACGCTCGTCAAGATCCCCACGTAGTATCAGGTACGTTTCTTTTAAATGACATTTATGCTTACGTACTCTTTGATACTGGGGCTGATAGGAGCTTTATATCTGACATGTTTAGTAAGCAATCGAATGCCACTCCTTTTCCCTTAGACAACTCTTATGCTATAGAACTGGCTGATGGTAAAATAATAAAGGCAAGTAGTATCATTAAGGAATGCACACTGAAGCTGGCAGATCATCCCTTTAAGATAGACTTGATGCCTATAGAACTCGGAAGTTTTGATGTAGTAGTTGGTATGGATTGGTTATCTCACAATCATGCCGAGATTTTGTGTGGTAAGAAAGTGGTACGAATACCACTCCACAAGAAGAAGTTCCTAACAGTCCAAGGAGAAAGAAAGAACCGACAGTTGAATGTCATATCCGGCCTAAGAACATTAAAGTGCCTTAGGAAAGGTTGTCATGCAGTACTGGTGCAAATTGTAGAAAAAGAGGCGGAGGAGAAGCGACTTGAGGATATTCCAGTGGTTTGTGACTATCCGAAGGTCTTCTCGGAAGATTTGCCTGGACTTCCGCCAACTAGGCAAGTAGAGTTTCAAATCGATTTGATGCCGGGAGCTGCACCGGTCGCAAGAGCCCCATATAGACTCGCCCCTTCTGAGATGCAAGAGCTATCCAATCAATTACAAGAGTTGATGGATAAAGGATTCATTCGACCAAGTTCCTCACCTTGGGGAGCTCCGGTCTTGTTCGTGAAAAAGAAAGACGGATCCTTCAGAATGTGCATAGACTACCGAGAGCTAAACAAGTTAACGGTAAAGAACCGCTACCCTCTTCCCAGAATTGATGACCTGTTTGACCAACTACAGGGATCTAGCTTCTACTCTAAGATTGATCTGCGATCCGGTTATCATCAAGTAAAGGTTCGGGAAGAAGACATACCGAAGACCGCATTCAGAACTCGTTATGGACATTACGATTTCCAGGTAATGCCATTCGGTTTGACTAACGCACCAGCCGTATTCATGGACCTCATGAATCGAGTGTGTAAACCGTATCTGGAGAAATTTGTAATAGTGTTCATAGACGATATTCTCATCTATTCCAGAAATAAGGAGGAGCATGAACACCACCTCAAACTGATCTTGGAGTTGTTATAGAAGGAACAATTATACGCCAAATTTTCAAAATGTGAATTTTGGTTGCGAGAAGTTAAATTCCTTGGACATGTGATCAACAGCCAGGGAATCCAAGTTGATCCATCAAAAATCGAGGCCATAAAGAACTGGGCGACTCCTAGAACCCCCACGGAAATCCGCCAATTTCTAGGACTTGCCGGTTATTATAGGCGATTTATCGAAAACTTCTCAACGATAGCAGGTTCCTTAACAGAATTGACTCGGAAGGATGTAAAGTATATCTGGGGTGAAGAGCAAGAAAAGGCGTTTCAGCAGTTAAAGCAAAGGTTGTGTAGTGCACCAATTCTGTCCTTACCCAAAGGGACTGAAAATTTTGTGGTCTATTGTGATGCCTCACACAATGGATTAGGTTGTGTGCTCATGCAAAGGGATAAAGTCATTGCCTACGCATCACGACAGCTCAAAATTCACGAGGTGAATTATACGACTCACGACTTAGAGCTTGGAGCAGTGGTGTTTGCTCTCAAAATATGGAGGCACTACCTGTATGGAACTAAGTGCACGGTGTTCACAGACCATAAAAGCCTTCAGCATATTCTATAACAGAAAGAGCTAAATATGAGACAGCGTCGTTGGGTTGAACTACTTAGCGATTATGACTGCGAGATTCGTTATCATCCGGGGAAGGAGAATGTCGTGGCTGATGCCCTAAGCCAAAAGGAACGGGTTAAGCCATTAAGAGTTCAAGCTTTGGTCATGACTATACAGTCAAACCTAAACTCTCAAGTCTGCAAGGCACAAGAAGAAGCAGTTAAGGAGGGTAATCTACTGGATGAAGCCTTGAGAGGGATGGATAAACAGTTTGAAATCAAGCCAGATGGATGTCGATACTTCATGGGCAGAATTTGGTTACCAAAACTCGGGGGAGTAAGGAAGCTGGTCATGGATGAAGGACATAAGACAAGATATGCTATTCATCCAGGGTCAGATAAGATGTATCACGACTTGAAAGGAATGTACTGGTGGCCAAATATGAAGGCAGACATTGCTACCTACGTCAGCAAGTGCTTAACATGTTTGAAGGTTAAGGCTGAGCACCAGAAACCATCAGGATTACTGGTTCAACCAGAAATACCCTAGTGGAAGTGGGAAAACATCACCATGGATTTCATCACCAAGTTGCCAAAAACTTCTAGAGGTTATGACACTATTTTGGTGATTGTGGATCGACTTACCAAAACCGCACATTTCCTGCCGATCAAGGAGACTGATAAGATGGATAAGTTAACACGAATCTATCTTAAAGAAGTCGTCTCAAGGCATGGAGTGCCAGTATCAATTATATCGGACAGGGACAGCCGGTTCACATCAAGATTTTGGCAGTCATTGCAAGAAGCACTGGGTACACGCTTAGATATGAGCACAGCCTATCACCCGCAAACGGATGGTCAGAGTGAAAGGACGATTCAGACTTTGGAAGACATGTTAAGGGCATGTGTCATCGATTTTGGCAAAAGTTGGGACAGGCACCTGCCATTAGTCGAGTTTTCCTATAACAACAGCTATCACTCGAGCATTAAGACCGCCCCATTCGAGGCACTCTACGGGCGAAAGTGTCGATCACCTCTTTGTTGGGCTGAAGTAGGAGATAGTCAGATTACTGGACCGGAAATCATCCAGGAGACTACAGAAAAGATAGCCCAGATTCGTAACCGATTGAAGATCGCGCGGGATCGACAGAAAAGTTATGCAGACATTCGACGGAAGGATTTGGAGTTCCAAGAGGGAGATCAAGTAATGTTAAAAGTCTCGCCTTGGAAGGGCGTAATCCGTTTTGGGAAACAAGGAAAACTCAATCCTCGTTATATCGGACCATTCAAGATCACCAAAAGAATTGGCCCGGTAGCTTACCGACTCGATCTACCCCCAGAACTTAGTAACGTTCATAACACCTTCCACGTGTCCAATCTTAAGAAGTGTCTGGCCGATGAATCACTCGTTATACCCATGGACGAGTTGGAAATAGATGATAAGTTGAACTTCATTGAACAACCTGTAGAAATAATGGACCGAGAAGTCAAGAAACTAAAGCACAGCCGGATCCCGATAATAAAAGTCAGATGGAACTCTAAGCGAGGTCCTGAGTTTACGTGGGAACGCGAGGATCAGTTCCGGGAAAAATACCCTCACCTATTCTCAAGTACTCAAGAAGTGGAGAACTCGAGCTAAATTTCGGGACGAAATTTTCATAACGGGTGGAGACTATAACAACCGGCTCAAAACCAAGTAAGCAAAAATTAAATTACCAAATAGTTATTTAGACTTAGAAAAAAAAAAAAATTTACCGAACTCGGATGAATAGTAATCCGGATGAATAGTAACTCGGATGCATAGTAACTCGGATGAATAGTAATTAGGATGAATAGTAATCCGGATGAATAGTAACTCGGATGAATAGTAACTCGGATGCATAGTAACTCGGATGAATAGTGCCAGATTATAAAAATTGAAAATATTGAATTTTAACACGTTTTTGTACTTTTAATATTAAAATAATTGATATGTATCATCAATTATCAACTTTTGCAGACAACATAACCCTATAAAGGACAATATAGGAGTTGACTTTCATTATTTTAATATAAACACAATACTAAAAACATAATCATCACACCTTTTTTTTTTTAAAGTTACGGCCACCTTTCATTAGGCCAACACTCAACCGATTTTTTTTATCTTTTCATCATAACATGCAATTCAATTATTATTATCATTATTTAAAAAAAAAATGCATTTTTACCTCTATAAATAAAGGCCATTGGCTCATTTCAAAACACACAAAAAAAATTTCAATCAAGGTTCTTCTTTCTTTTCCTTGAGCAATCTTAAAAATTTCAAGTGTTCATCAAGAAATTTCAAGAAACCCCTTGTAAGTATTTTTCATTTACCTTGTAAATTACTTTAATTTTTGCATGATAATAATCATGCAAAGCACCATGCAATATTCTATATAATTACCAACTTCAAACACTTATATAATATATATATATATATATATATATATATATATATATATATATATATATATATATATATATATATATATATATATATATATATATATATATATATATATATATATATATATATATATATATATATATATATATATATATATATATATATATATATATATATATACACATACGTTTGCATGTATTCATCAAAACATTTTTATTTTGGGAAATGAATTATTTCCTACAAAATGACTAGTTATACATTATAAATAGAAAATTTATATAACATATGAGTGTTACAAAGAATTTTATAAACTAATATATATATATATATATATAAAACAAAAATCGTTTAAAAACCGAAAGAATTAAGTTACTTTCTACGGGAAATAAATTATTTAAATATATACCGATCAACATCATTGTATAAATACATAGAATTATTTATACACTATTACATAGATATATAAAAATGTTCATATACCACAAGTTTCACGTAAATATTTCGTATAAAATATTCGAACTCGTACTGTATCAATTTTAATCCGAACTCGTAAAAATCTTAGGACATCCTCAAGTTTCGACACTATAATCAAGTATTCAACTCAGCTCAAAAACTTCATCAAAATCAACAAGGTGAGTCTTCATAGCCCCTATTTTCACTATCTATTGGGGTGGAAATACATGCACTGTTTTCATATGGACATCTAAACTGTATATTTCTTATATGTATTACATATGGTTCCATTAGCCCTTATATCATGAACCGTTAATTGCATTTATTTGTAAGCGCGAATATACTGTGGATAGATCTGTCGGGAGTCATGTCCCCCATTCGGGTTAGCTCGTTTCGGCTAACAGCGAGTGCATATATATTCAACACACGGTATTACGTATGGGAATACTGCACAGGGAAACTCATTCTAATTAAGCTTCGGTTGCATGATGGTTTATGTAATACATACACAGAATTTATGATTTTATAAATTCAACTCATCTGATAATGTCCATACAACTGGTCTTTTCGCGTAAACCTATGAGCTCACCAACAATTTTTGTTGACGTATTTTAGCGTGTATTTTCAGGTAATTAAGGCATGTAAGCCTCGGACGTATTTTACTTTCAAGCTTCCGCATCCATGGAGTCGCATGCATATTCAAATTAACGGAGATTTAGCTGCATTATTTTGGATACTTTAATTATGTAATTAAATCTCTGTATTTTGCGAACTCCTTTACTCATATCAGTCTATGTAAAACATTGCTATATTTCCAAGTTTCAATGATGTATTTTAAAAACGTCCATATAGTGGTCGTTCATTATGATTATGGTTACGCTTCCGCACTCGTCACGCCTCGCTGCCAACCGGGGTAGCAGGGTGTGACAAGAGCAATGCAAGTAATCAAGGAACATGCAGCAGCAGTTGTCTAGTTTCAGCAGTGTCTATCATACGTTCCTAGCATACAATTAAGTAATCAAGGAACAAGCAACAGCAGATGTTTCCATACAAGTCTGTGCAATCACCAATAAGTACCGAAACATATGCAAGTAAGTAATGCAATCTGTCACTCACATTAGTCCTAAGCAATGCAAGTAACAAGGAACATGTAGCAGCAGTTGTCCACTTACAGCAGTGTCTATCATACGTTACTAGCATACAATTATGTAATCAAGGAACAAACTGCATCAGATGTTTCATACAAGTCAGTAACAATCACAAATAAGTACCGAAACATATGCTAGTAAGTAATGTAATCTGTCACTCACAGCGGTCTTGTGCAATGCAAGTAATCAAGGAACATGCAACAACAGTTGTCTAGTTTCAACAGTGTCTATCATACGTTCATAGCATACAATTATGTAATCAAGGAACAAGCAGCAGCAGATGTTTCCATACAAGTCAGTATCAATCACCAGTAAGTACTGAAACATATGCAAGTAAGTAATGCAATTTGTCACTCACATTGGTCCTAAGCAATGCAAGTAAAAAGGAACATGCAACAACAGTTGTCTAGTTTCAGCAGTGTCTATCATACGTTCCTAGCATAAAATTAAGCAATTAAGGAACAAGCAGCAGCAGATGTTTCCAAACAAGTCAGTAACAATAACCAATAAGTACCCATACATATGCAATTAAGTAATGCAATCTATCACTCACAGCGGTCCTGAGCAATGCAAGTAATCAAGGAACATGCAGTAGCAGTTGTCCAGTTTCAGCAGTGTCTATTATACGTTCCTAAGATACAATTAAGTATTCAAGGAATAAGCAGCAACAGATGTTCCCATACAAGTCAGTAACAATCACCAATAAGTACCGAAACATATTCAAGTAAGTAGTGCAATCTGTCACTCACAGCGTTCCTGAGCAATGCAAGTAATCAAGGAACATGCAGCAGCAGTTGTCCAGTTTCAGCAGTGTCTATCATACGTTCCTTACATACAATTAAGTAATCAAGGAACAAGCAGCAGCAGTTGTTTCCATACAAGTCAGTGTCAATCACCAAAAAGTACCGAAACATATGCAAGTAAGTAATGCAATCTGTCACTCACAGCGGTCCTGAGCAGTGCAAGTAATCGAGGAACATGCAACATCATTTGTCCAGTTTCAGCAGTGTCTTTCATACGTTCCTAGCATACAATTATGTAACCAAGGAACAAGCAGCAGCAGATGTTTCCATACAAGTCAGTAATGCAATCTGTCACTCACAGCGGTCCAGAGCAATGCAAGTAATCAAGGAACATGCAGCAGCAGTTGTCGAGTTGGCAGTTTTATCAGTGTTATCATATGTTCCTAACATAAAATTAAGTAATCATGGAACAAGCAGCAGCATATGTTTCCATACAAGATTGTGACAATCACTAATAAGTGCCGAAACATATGCAAGTAAGTAATGGAATGTGTCACTCAAAGCAGTCCCGAGCAATGCAAGTAATCAAGGAACATGCAACAACGGTTCTCCAGTTTCAGCAGTGTCTATCATACGTTCCTAACATACAACTAAGTAATCAGGGAACAAGCAGCAACAGATGTTTCCATACAAGTCAGTAATCATCACCAATGAGTACCGAAACATATGCAAGTAAGTAATGCAATCTGACACTCACAGCGGTTTTGAGCAGTGCAAGTAATCAAGGAACATGCACAGCAGTTGTCCAGTTTCAGCAGTGTCTATTATACGTTCCTAGCATACAATTAAGTAATCAAGGAACAAGCAACAGCAGATGTTTCCATACAAGTCAGTATCAATCACCAATAAGTACCGAAACATATGCAAGAAAGTATTGCAATCTGTCACTCACATTGGTCCTAAGCAATGCAAGTTACAAGGAACATGCAGCAGCAGTTGTCCACTTACAGACAGCAGTGTCTATCATATGTTACTAGCATACAATTAAGTAATCAAGGAACAAAATGCATCAGATGTTTCATACAAGTCAGTAACAATCACTAATAAGTACCGAAACATGTGCTAGTAAGTAATGTAATCTGTCACTCACAGCGGTCATGAGCAATGCAAGTAATCAAGGAACATGCAACAACAGGTGTCTAGTTTCAGCAGTGTCTATCATACGTTCCAAGCATACAATTATGTAATCAAGGAAAAAGCAGCAGTAGATGTTTCCATACAAGTCAGTATCAATCACCAGTAAGTACCGAAAGATATGCAAGAAAGTAATGCAATCTGTCACTCACAGCGGTCCTGAGCAATGCAAGTAACAAGAAACATGTAGTAGTTGTCCACTTACAGCAGTGTCTACATACGTTACTAGCATACAACTAAGTAATCAAGGAACAAACTGCATCAGATGTTTCATACAAGTCAGTAACAATCACCAATAAGTACCGAAACATATGCAAGTAAGCAATGTAATTTGTTACTCACAGCGATCCTGAGCAATGCAAGTAATCAAGGAACATGCAACAACAGTTGTCAAGTTTCAGCAGTGTCTATCATACGTTCCTAGCATAAAATTAAGTAAGCAAGGAACAAGCAGCAGCAGGTCCGATCTTCCACCTTAACGGATCTTCGTCATCTTGGTCCTTGGACAGGTTCTCATCATTCCCCTCCTCTTGAAAGTGATTTGTCCTCAAATCTTCACTTGCATCAAATAGAGTCAAGTCAGTTACATTAAAAACATCATGAACTTTATACTCATCTGGAAGATCAAGTTTGTAAGCATTGTCATTGATTTTCTGCAACACTTGAATTGGTCCATCTCCTCTTGGCATTAACTTTGACTTATATTTTGTTGGAAACTGTTCCTTCCGCAAATGAAGTCACACCCAATCTCCTGGTTCAAAAATTATCTTTCTTTTTCCCTTGTTTGCTTGTTGTTCATACTTGTTGGTGCGCTCTTCAATGTTGTGTTTTGTCTGCTCATGGATTTGCTTGACAAATTCCGCCTTCTTCTTGCCATCTAAATTCAAATGCTCATTCACAGGCAAAGGATTAAATCCATAGGAGTTAATGGCTTAAATCCATACACAATCTCGAAAGGTGAAAACTTAGTAGCAGAATGCACATTTCGATTATATGCAAACTCAACATGGGGTAAGCATTGCTCCCATGTTTTCACATTTCTCCCCACTATTGATCTCAATAAAGTACCAAGTGTATGATTCACAACTTCAGTTTGTCCATCCGTTTGTTGATGACAAGTTGTAGAAAACAGAAGCTTTGTTCCTAATTTTCCCCACAACGTTTTCCAAAAGTAACTTAAAAACTTTGTGTCCCGATCCGAGACGATAGTTCTTGGCATGCCATGCAATCTAACCACTTCTTTGAAAAACAAATCTGAAATATGTGAGGCATCATTGGTTCGATTGCATGGAATGAAATGCGCCATTTTCGAAAACCGATCAACAACCACAAATATCGAATCTTTGCCATTTTTAGTTCTTGGCAATCCCAACACAAAATCCATAGAAAGATCAACCCATGGTTCACTTGGTATAGGCAGAGGAGTGTATAAACCATGAGGTTGAACCTTTGATTTGGCTTGTTTACAAACAATGCACTTTTCACAAACTTTTCCAACATAAACTTTCATTTTTGGCCAAAAGAAATGTTCCTGCAAAATATTCAATGTTTTGCCACACCAAAATGACCCATAAGGCCTCCACTATGTGCCTCCCAAACAAAAAGTTCACGTAAAGAAGTGTTTGGAATGCAAAGCTTTGATTTTTTGAACAAAAACCCATCATGTATTGAAAACTCTTCAAAAGAGCCCTTTTCACAACTTTGAAAAATCATACCAAAATCCACATCTTCACGATACAACTCTTTGATTTGTTCAAAACCCATAATTTTAGAGTCAAGAGAAGAGAGTAAAGAGTACCTTCGTGAAAGTGTATCAGCCTCAATATTTTCCTTACCTTTCTTGAATCGGATGACATATGGAAATGTCTCAAGAAACTCCATCCACCTAGCATGTCTCTTGTTGAGCTTTTATTGTCCTTTTAGAATCTTCAAGGACTCATGATCAGAATGAATGACAAACTCCTTGGTCCATAAATAGTGTTGCCAAGTTTTTAGTGCTCGAACCAAGGCATACATCTCTTTGTCATATGTGGGATAGTTTAAAGTTGCACCACTTAACTTTTCACTAAAATATGCATTGCTTTTCCTTCTTACATTAAAACCGCACCAATTCCAACACCCGATGCATCACACTCAATCTCAAAAGTTTTATCAAAATTTGGCAAAGAAAGCAAAGGAGCATGAGTTAAATGAAACTTTCAGTTTTTCAAAAGCTTGCTCTTGCTCTTTGCCCCATTTAAAACCAACATTCTTTTTAATCACTTCGGTGAGTGGTGATGCCAAGGTGCTAAAGTTTTTCACAAATCGGCGATAAAAACTTGCAAGACCATGAAAACTCCTCACATCACTTACGCTCTTTGGAGTTGGCCAATCTTGAATAGCCTTTACCTTTTCTTCATCAACAAATATTCCATGAGAACTAACCACATATCCAAGAAATACAATGTGGTCGGTACAAAAAGTGCACTTCTTCCAGTTCGCATAAAGTTGTTCCTTCCTAAGCACACTCAAAACACACGTTAGATGCTCAAGATGATCATTCAAACTCATAGAATAAATCAAAATATCATCAAAGTAAACGACCACAAATTTCCCAATAAAATCACGCAAAACATGGTTCATTAATCTCATGAACGTACTTGGAGCATTAGTTAACCCAAAAGGCATAACTAACCATTCATATAAACCATGCTTTATTTTGAAAGCTATTTTCCATTCGTCACCATCATTCATGCGAATTTGATGATACCACTCTTTAGATCAATCTTTGAAAACAACTTTGAGCCATACAATTCATCAAGCATATCATCTAATCGAGAGATTGGATGGCGATACTTTACCGTGATATTGTTGATGGCACGACAATCTACACACATCCTCCATGATACATCCTTCTTAGGTACCAGCTGTACGGGAACCGCACACGGACTCATTCTTTCTCGAATCCATCCTTTCTCAAGTAATTCCTTAACTTGCCTTTGCAACTCTTTGGTTTCTTCCGGATTTGTTCTATACGCCGGCTTGTTTGGAATGGAAGATCCTGGAACAAAGTCATTTTGGTGTTCGATCCCGCGAATTGGTGGCAATCCTTTGGGAATTTCCTTTGGAAACAAGTCTTCAAATTCCTGCAAAAGAGATTTAATTTTGCTCAGGAGAATACCGGCCAAATCATTTGTGATTAAATAAGCTTCTTTGATCAAAAGAAGCATAAAAGACATCTCCAAATTCAAGGCTTCCTTTATTTCACTCCTTCTTGCAAATGCACAATATTGACTTTCCTTTTCACCCACAAATGTTTTCTTTTCTTTTTGTTTTTCATTTGAACCTTTTTAGTGTTCATTATTTTCATTAGGCTCACCTTCTTTGTTTTTCACATCCCTTTGAAGTCGGACTTGATCTTCATAAACTTGACTCGGTGACATCGGCACAAGAGTTATGGCTTTGGTTTTATGAACAAGAGTGTACTTGTTGGTGAAGCCATCATGTTTCACATGCCGATCGTATTGCCATGGCCTACCAAGTAGCAAATGACTTGCTTGCATAGGTACCACATCACACAACACCTTGTCTTCATGCTTACCAATGCGAAATGACACCAACACTTGTTTCGTCACACGCACCTCACCACTATCATTAAGCCATTGGAGTTTATATGGCTTTTGATGCTTCATCGTTGGCAAGCCTAGCTTTTCAACCATGGAAACACTAGCCACATTAGTACAGCTCCCACCATCAATGATAACACTACATACCTTGCCTTGAACATAACACCGAGTGTGAAAGAGGTTTTCCCTTTGTGCATCATCTTCTTCCTTGGAAAGAGTGCTTGCCTTGCAACCAACAATTCTCCTTCTACAGCCAACTCTTTTCACCATCCGTGTCTTCTTGTGATGATTCGGAAGAATCTGTTTCAATTTCTCCATTTTCTCTAAGCACCATTACAAGCTTATTTGGACATTGACTTGCAATGTGACCCCTGCCAAGACACTTAAAACATTTTATGTCATGAGTTTTAGGAGCATCAGATTTACCTTTCTCCTTGGAAGGGCTTGTTGGTTTTGGACCAGATTTGGGATTAAAAGATGATGAACTTTCAGGCCTTTTGGAGCTACCCGCCTTCCAGGTATTCGTTCTTGATCCACCCCCTCTCTTGAGTTGCTTTTCAATTTTAACCGCCATGTGGACCATGTCTTCAATCTCCACATAATGGTGCATCTCAACACGATCACGAATTTCATAATTGAGACCATTTAACAACCTAGCCATGGTAGCTTCTCGATCCTCTTGAATGTTGGCTCGGATCATGGTAACCTCCATTTCCTTGAAATAATCATCAACAGACTTACTTCCTTGCTTCAAGCCTTGGATCTTATTGTGAAGGTCACGATAATAGTGACTTGGTACAAAACGTCGTCTCATGACCCTTTTCATATCTTCCCATGTATCAATGGGTCTTTCTTCGTTTCTTCACCTACTAATCACAAGTTGATCCCACCATGTTAGTGCATAATCAGAAAATTCAACAACGACGAGTTTCACCTTTTTACGATTGGAGTAGTCATGACAATCAAAGATGAACTCCATTTTAGTCTCCCAATCGATGTAGGCTTCCGGATCTGACTTTCCTTGAAACGATGGAATTTTCATCTTGATAGAATTCAAATTGTTGTCTCTTCGGGGCCTTCGTCGAGGAGCTCTTCTTTCAGATTCCCATCCGTCACTTCCTCCATCGTCGTCATGATTTTCATAAGAAACTTGTGATGGCGTGCGGATAAGTTGTGGTCTTTCAGTCTCCAATCGGTCCATTCTTTCATGAATTTGGTTGAATTCCGTTCTCATCAATCGTCGCATTTCCTCCATCATGGCTTGAACTTGAAGATTAGGAGGAGGTTGCTCATCCGCCATTTTTTTTTGCTGCAAAATAGAAGACAAAAAGTAATAACAATAAAAATATTATTTCCTCCCCGCACTCCCTTACGTGTTTCACTCAAAATTATGTTCACTCGATTCTCGTGTATGTTGTGTTTGGCTTTTACCCTCTAATGATCTTACCACACCGCCTTTTACCACTCTTTTTAACTCTTAAAGTTCAAAACAAACTAAAAGAAATCAAAATCAAGTGGGCTTGTGGCCTTGAGGAATTCAAAACATACCAAACAACTTTAAGAAGAGATTTGACAAAACCAAATATAACAAGATGAACAATGCTAGTAGTACGTAAAGGTAAATAGAAAAGGAAATGAAAATAAAGAAAACTAACAAGAATAATAATTTACTTTGCGTTCCTTTTTTTTGTCTTTTCTTTTGCGTTTTTTTTACCCTTTTTTTATCTTTTTTTTTTTACTTTTTTTTGCGTTTTCTTTTTCTTCCTTTTTT
Organism: Centrapalus pauciflorus; assembly: GCA_020465985.1. Taxonomy (NCBI): domain Eukaryota; kingdom Viridiplantae; phylum Streptophyta; class Magnoliopsida; order Asterales; family Asteraceae; genus Centrapalus; species Centrapalus pauciflorus. Next base: position 9,935 of record JAANYP010002776.1, on the reverse strand, counting down.
TTTTCTTTTTTTTTCTTTTTTTTTTTTTGCTTCTTTTTGTTTTTAGGAACAAATGATGCAAAGTAAGAATAAACAAAAAAAAAACTAAAGAACTCGTATGATCCCCGAAAAAATCAATTAGTATCAACCAAGTCAATTTTTGACAAGATCCACTACAAACATGAACCACAATGCAAGGATGAAGAGAAGAAATTAAAAATGAAATGACAAAGAGAAAGAAAGTAAAAGATGATACGAAGGAAATATAAAGTAGAAAACAAACCAATAGAACTTGGCTCTGATACCAAATGATGTGATCTCACCCGATGAATGTGTGATAGATCACGACAGCCCGATCGTTCTAATGGTTGTTTCAAGTAAACTGGATAGGACCGCGACCCGATGTCTATAAACGAGACAAGAACCTTGGTATGAGTAGAACCGCGACCCGTTGCCTATATACGAGGCAAGAACTTTGGTATAGAGAATGCCACAATCAACCCCACCAAGTTGATTGATAAGTCTCGAACGCCACAAGCTAAAACACTCGATAAGTTCTAAAAGTTCCTAAGGAACAATAAGAGTTAAAAACTCACAATTTTACTCAAAATGAAGGATGATTGAAATGGTTACATTGAGTGCCTATTTATAGGAGAAAATATAAGACCAACTACTTATCTACATAAGTTGCACAAGCTATCAAGATAAGCGATAAAATAAGCAAGACTACTTATCAAAAGGGCATTATTGAAATTTCACCACTTGAGGCTTCTAGTAGGTATTAATCATGCAAGTAACTTCTATCCCTTTATCTCCTCCAAGTAAATGGCCATAATGTTGAGAAAACCTTCAAAATGCCTTGAATTTAATCTTTGACAAGTTGATTAACGTGGACACCTTTATGGACAGATTCATGGACGTGGCTAAGGATATATTTTGGGCCTTTTTTTATTCTTGAAAATATAGGAAAAAGGCTAAGGTTGAAGTGGGCTTTTATTTCACTCAAATTGGGCTTAAAATGAGAAAGTTATGGCCGAAACAATGCACATGGGTTGGTTTGGCCGAATTTTATTTATTTTTGGGCATTTGTGGATTAAAGTGAGAACTTGCGCTCCAAAACTTGGACTAATATTAGTGTTTAACTTGGATTAACATTAGGAAGCGTGCTTGGTTGTTTTGCAAACAAACGGGAGCTTGATTCCGACAATATTTAATCATTCCATTGAGAGCATCCTGGAACATCTTGTATTTTGATCTTGTGATAGGTCGTCCGATCTTCCACCTTAACGGATCTTCGTCATCTCGGTCCTTGGATAGGTTCTCTTGAAAGTGATTTGTCCTCAAATCTTCACCTGCATCAAACAGAGTCAAGTCAGTTACATTAAAAACATCATGAACATTATACTCATCTGGAAGATCAAGTTTGTAAGCATTGTCATTGATTTTCTGCAACACTTGAAATGCTCCATCTCCTCTTGGCATTAACTTTGACTTCTGTTTTGTTGGAAACCGTTCCTTCCGCAAATGAAGCCACACCCAATCTCCTGGTTCAAAAATAATCTTTCTTTTTCCCTTGTTCGCTTGTTGTTCATACTTCTTAGTGCGTTCTTCAATGTTGTGTTTTGCCTGCTCATGGATTTGCTTGACAAATTCCGCCTTCTTCTTGCCATCTAAATTCAAATGCTCATTCACAGGCAAATGAGTTAAATCCATAGGAGTTAATGGCTTAAATCCATACACAATCTCGAAAGGTGAAAACTTAGTAGCAGAATGCACATTTCGATTATATGCAAACTCAATATGGGGTAAGCATTGCTCCCAAGTTTTCACATTTCTCCCCACTATTGATCTCAATAAAGTACCAAGTGTATGATTCACAACTTCAGCTTGTCCATCAGTTTGGGGATGACAAGTTGTAGAAAACAAAAGCTTTGTTCCCAATTTTCCCCACAACGTTTTCCAAAAGTAACTTAAAAACTTTGTGTCCCGATCCGAGACGATAGTTCTTGGCATGCCATGCAATCTAACCACTTCTTTGAAAAACAAATCTGAAATATGTGAGGCATCATTGGTTCGATTTCATGGAATGAAATGCGCCATTTTCGAAAACCGATCAACAACCACAAATATCGAATCTTTGCCATTTTTAGTTCTTGGCAATCCCAACACAAAATACATAGAAAGATCAACCCATGGTTCACTTGGTATAGGCAGAGGAGTGTATAAACCATGAGGTTGAACCTTTGATTTGGCTTGTTTACAAACAATGCACTTTTCACAAACTTTTCCAACATAAACTTTCATTTTTGGCCAAAAGAAATGTTCCTGCAAAATATTCAATGTTTTTGCCAAACCAAAATGACCCATAAGGCCTCCACTATGTGCCTCCCAAACCAAAAGTTCACGTAAAGAAGTGTTTGGAATGCACAGCTTTGATTCTTTGAACAAAAACCCATCAGCAGTGTCTGTCATACGTTCTTAGCATACATCTAAGTAATCAAACAACAAGCAGCAGCAGATGTTTCCATACAAGTCAGTAACAATCACCAATAAGTACCAAAACATATGCAAGTAAGTAATGCAATCTGTCACTCACAGCGGTCCTGAGCAATGCAAGTAACAAGGAACATGCAGCAGCAGCTGTCCACTTACAACAGTGTCTATCATACGTTACTAGCATACAATTAAGTAATCAAGGAACAAACTGCATTAGATGTTTCATACAAGTCAGTAACAATCACCACTAAGTAACGAAACATATACATGTAAGTAATGTAATTTGGCACTCAAAGCGGTCCAGAGCGATGCAAGTAATCAAGGAACATGCAACAACAGTTGTCTAGTTTGAGCACTGTATATCATACGTTCCTAGCATACAATTAAGTAATCAAGGAACAAGCAGCAACAGATGTTTCCATACAAGTCAGTTCAATCATCAATAAGTACCGAAACATGCAAGTAAGTAATGAAATCTGTCACTCACAGCGGTCCTGAGCAGTGCAAGTAATCAAGGAACATGCAACAGCAATTGTCCAGTTTCAGCAGTGTCTATCATACGTTCCTAGCATACAATTATGTAATCAAGGAACAAGCAGCAGCAGATGTTCCCATACAAGTCAGTATCAATCACCAATAAGTACCGAAACATATGCAAGTAAGTAATGCAATCTGTCACTCACAGTGGTCCTGAGCAATGCGAGTAACAAGGAACATGCATCAGCAGTTGTCCACTTACGCAGTGTCTGTCATATGTTACTAGCATACAATCAAGGAACAAACTGCATCAGATGTTTCATACAACTCAGTAATAGTCACCAATAAGTACCGAAACATATGCAAGTAAGTAATGTAATTTGCACTCATAGCGGTCCTGAGCAATGATAGTAATCAAGGAACATGCAACAACAGTTGTCTAGTTTCAGCAGTGTCTATCACACGTTCTTAGCATAAAATTAAGTAATCAAGGAACAAGCAGCACAAGATGTTTCCATACAAGTCTGTAAAAATCACCAATAAGTACCGAAACATATGCAAGTAAGTAATGCAATCTATCACTCACAGCGGTCCTGAGCAATCCAAGTAATCAAAGAACATGCAGCATCAGTTGTTCAGTTTCAGGAGTGTCTATCATACGTTCCTAACATACAATTAAGTAATCAAGGAACAAGCAGTAGCAGATGTTTCCATACAAGTCAGTATCAATAACCAATAAGTACCGAAACATATGCAAGTAAGTAATGCAATCTGTCACTCACAGCGGTCCGGAGTAATGCAAGTAATCAAGGAACATGTAGCAGCAGTTGTCCAGTTTCATCTGTGTCTATCATATGTTCCTAACATAAATATAAGTAATCATGGAACAAGCAGCAGCAAATGTTTCCATACAAGTCCGTAACAATCACCAACACGTACCGATACATATGCAAGTAAGTAATGCAATCTGTCACTCATAGAGGTCCTGCGCAGTGCAAGGAATCAAGGAACATGCAGCAACAGTTGTCCAGTTTCAGTAGTGTCTATCATACGTTACTAGCATACAATTAAGTAATCAAGGAACAAGCAGCAGCAGATGTTTCCATACAAATCAGTAACAATCACCAATAAATACCGAAACATATGCAAGTAAGTAATGCAATCTGTCACTCACAGCGGTCCTGAGCAGTGCAAGTAATCAAGGAACATGCAGCAGCAGTTGTCCAGTTTCAACAGTGTCTATCATACGTTCCTAGCAAACAATTAAGTAATCAAGGATCAAGCAGCAGCAGATGTTTCCATACAAGTCAGTATATATCACCAATAAGTACTGAAACTTATGCAAGTAAGAAATGCAATCTGTCACTCACAGCGGTCCTGAGCAATGCAAGTAACAACAAGGAACATGCAGCGGCAGTTGTAAACTTACAGCATTGTCTATCATGCGTTACTAGCATACAATTAAGTAATCAAGGAACAAACTGCATCAGAGGTGTCATACAAGTGATTAACAATCACCAATAAGTACCGAAACATATGCAAATAAGTAATGTAATCTGTCACTCACAGCGGTTCTGAGCAATGCAAGTAATCAAGGAACATGCAACAACAGTTGTCTAGTTTCGGCACTGTCTATCATACATTCCTAGCATACAATTAAATCAAGGAACAAGCAGTAGCAGATGTTTCCATACAAGTCAGTAACAGTCACAAATAAGTACCGAAACATATGCAAGTAAGTAACGCAATCTGTCACTCACAGCGTTCCTGAGCAGTGCAAGTAATCAAGGAACATGTAGCAGCAATTGTCCATTTTCAGCAGTGTCTATCATACGTTCCTAGCATACAATTATGTAATCAAGGAACAAGCAACATCAGATGTTTCAATACAAGTCAGTATCAAATCACCAATAAGTACCGAAACATATGCAAGTAACTAATGCAATCTGTCACTCACAGCGGTTCTGAGTAATGCAAGTAACAAGGAACATGCAGCGACAGTTGTCCACTTACAGCAGTGTCTATCATACGTTACTAGCATACATTTAAGTAATCAAGGAACAAACTGCATCAGATGTTTCATACAAGTCAGTAACAATCACCAATAGGTACCGAAACATATGCAAGGAAGTAATGCAATATATCACTAACAGCGAGCCTGAGCAATGCAAGTAATAAGGAACATGCAGCAGAAGCAGCTGTCCACTTACAGCAGTGTCTATCATACGTTACTAGCATACAATTAAGTAATCGAGGAACAAACTGCATCAGATGTTTCATACAGGTCAGTAACAATCACCAATAAGTACCGAAACATATGCATGTAAGTAATGTAATCTGTCACTCACAGCGGTCCTGAGCAATGCAAGTAATCAAGGAACATGCAACAACAGTTGTCTAGTTTCAGCACTTTATATCATACGTTCCTAGCAAACAATTAAGTAATCAAGGAACAAGCAGCAGCAGATGTTTCCATACAAGTCAGTATATATCACCAATACTGAAACTTATGCAAGTAAGTAATGCAATCTGTCACTCACAGCGGTCCTGAGCAATGCAAGTAACAACAAGGAACATGCAGCGGCAGTTGTAAACTTACAGCATTGTCTATCATGCGTTACTAGCATACAATTAAGTAATCAAGGAACAAACTGCATCAGATGTGTCATACAAGTGATTAACAATCACCAATAAGTAACGAAACATATGGAAATAAGTAATGTAATCTGTCACTCACAGCGGTTCTGAGCAATGCAAGTAATCAAGGAACATGCAACAACAGTTGTCTATTTTCAGCACTGTCTATCATACATTCCTAGCATACAATTAAATCAAGGAACAAGCAGTAGCAGATGTTTCCATACAAGTCAGTAACAGTCACAAATAAGTACCGAAACATATGCAAGTAAGTAACGCAATCTGTCACTCACAGCGTTCCTGAGCAGTGCAAGTAATCAAGGAACATGTAGCAGCAATTGTCCATTTTCAGCAGTGTCTATCATACGTTCCTAGCATACAATTATGTTATCAAGGAACAAGCAACATCAGATGTTTCAATACAAGTCAGTATAAAATCACCAATAAGTACCGAAACATATGCAAGTAACTAATGCAATCTGTCACTCACAGCAGTTCTGAGTAATGCAAGTAACAAGGAACATGCAGCGGCAGTTGTCCACTTACAGCAGTGTCTATCATACGTTACTAGCATACATTTAAGTAATCAAGGAACAAACTGCATCAGATGTTTCATACAAGTCAGTAACAATCACCAATAGGTACCGAAACATATGCAAGGAAGTAATGCAATATGTCACTAACAGCGAGCCTGAGCAATGCAAGTAATAAGGAACATGCAGCAGAAGCAGCTGTCCTCTTACAGCAGTGTCTATCATACGTTACTAGCATACAATTAAGTAATCAAGGAACAAACTGCATCAGATGTTTCATACAGGTCAGTAACAATCACCATTAAGTACCGAAACATATGCATGTAAGTAATGTAATCTGTCACTCACAGCGGTCCTGAGCAATGCAAGTAATCAAGGAACATGCAACAACAGTTGTCTAGTTTCAGCACTTTATATCATACGTTCCTAGCATACAATTAAGTAATCAAGGAACAAGCAGCAACAGATGTTTCCATACAAATCAGTAACAATCATCAATAAGTACCGAAACATATGCAAGTAATTAATGCAATCTGTCACTCACAGGGGTCCTGAGCAGTGCAAGTAATCAAGGAACATGCAGCAGCAATTGTCCAGTTTCAGCAGTGTATATCATACGTTCCTAGCTTACAATTATGTAATCAAGGAACAAGCAGCAGCAGACGTTTCCATACAGGTCAGTATAAATCACCAATAAGTAACGAAACAGATGCAAGTAAGTAAAGCAATCTGTCACTCACAGCGGTCCTGAGCAATGCAAGTAACAAGGAACATGCACCAGCAGTTGTCCACTTACAGCAGTGTCTATCATACGTTACTAGCATTGTAGCAACTGTCAATTTTGCGTTTCAGGTTAGACACAGACCCATCTATTCAAGTTACCTTTTCATTACCCAATTGATTTCTTAGACTTAGAAATAGAAACATAAGTTGCAAACAATTAAGAAATTTCGTTAATTTGCTTAGTTTTCTGCGTTCGGCGCAGAATTTTCTGATAATTTTCATACAATGCCAGAAAATATAATTAATGGATAGACATAACAAGCTAATAATGATTCAAAAATACAAAGACACATAATGTTGAATTCACTTAGTAATTAAAGCAAAAATAAGTAACAAAGTTAATCAAAGATTTGAAGAAAGACATCTGTATTGTGCCAATTTAGCTAAAATAGCAACAAACTTATAAAAGTTTGCATAAATAATAATAAATAAGAGAAACATAAATTTGAAACACAAAAATTTTATAAATATAAATTACACATACTAAAAAGTTACTTATGTCACAAACTAGTAAGAAAATGAGCATAAATTTTACTCTTTGTGCACAAACAAGCAACCAACTCTTAAATACATATATTTACAACTTTATAAGAAAATAAATAAATAAATATATCTGAATATCACCCTTTAAGGTCCAGCCAAAAAAAAAAAGAAAAAGAAAAAGAAAAAGTGTGATTTTTTCTATAAAAATCACTTCAACACTCCATCTCTTCATCATTCTCATTCCACTCATTATCTCTCTTGTTTCTCTCACTAAAACTCAGATTTTTCTCTCAAAAATCAGCAGAAAATTCAGCCATTAATACATTCATTTAAACTCTTCAAGTGTGAATCAAAAGGTACAAACATGTGTTCATGCATCTAGCATGAACACTACACTCAAACTTGTCATACATACAAACATGTTTATGCAAAGCAAACAAACTCTTGTTATACAAGCGTGATACATTTTATGCAATATGGTTGTTCTTACCAAACTTGATACATATGAACTCATACATTCGTTCATTCATTTTGGCACATTGGTACGGATACAATTGTAGTCTTGTATGAGTGACAAACTAAACATTATGTAAGTCCACACGACAAACACACTACTCAGTTAACTCATTTTGATGAGCCGGATGATTTTTATGGATATCGATATTTGGTTGACGACCCACTCATGCGGTACTAGTGAGTGCATAATTATCATACATACATTTATGTGATTTTCACATTGTGGCATTCAAAGTCAACATTCTAGGTTTGAGTAGTGGCTCATTACATATACATTGTGTACAACATTACCATGTGCTACAAAGACAAACATTTAACAACCATGACATATTGCAAATACATTGCGTTTTGAAATTGCTTATTTCATACAAAACCCGTGAACTCACCAACTATTTTATAGTTGACCTGTTTTTATGACATGCTTTAACGGAAAGTAATCGTAAGTGGTACGTTGAAGCGTGATTGCATTCAAGTCGTGTGCTCATGAAGATTTTAATTTATTTGCAAATTAAACGCTATTACTTATGTTTTTGGGTTGTAATCTTTAAACACATTTACTTTTGATGTATGGTGGTTGCTTTTGGGAACAATTTTATTATGGTATGAATCTTGAGACTTATGCAATGATCACATTCACCGTTACATCTCGTGTTTCCGCTTTAGCGGGGTGTGACCGTTTTTGGTATCAGAGCCTAAGGTTATAGAGAATACCAAGTTTTTCATTTGGAAAACTTTTTAACTATAACCAACCACTCGAAACATTGTTTTCAAAATATATTTTACATATAACTAGTTTAGCTAACTCAGTTATAGTATTATTGGTTCTTAATTAACCAAAGCTTGGCCACCTTTGCTTAATTATTAAACGATAATGCATGACTTGAAGTGGTTACACTAGGAGTATGTTTAAAAACCATTTTTTTTTCACTACAACTACTTTTATAAAATTGCATTATGTGTGCATGTGTGATCATTGCATGTTACCCCAAAGAACTCGAACTACTAATAGAAGTTTCTAAGCCTATGCTATTACCTTGAAAGCATATATTCACGAGTCGATATAACCAAATGGATGGTGTCTAGGATAGTCGTATCTCGGTACGCGAGACCCTTATGCTTATGCCTTAGAAGTAAGATGATACAAGGATACTTACTTTATGCAAACGATAGATACATACTTAGCAACAAACGTGTATTTTTTTTAGCACCATGTCACGCTCATCATCATCCCACACTACTTACTCGGCCGATGCATCTGGATATGTTACGGGTCGCCCAAGTAACAACCCACGGATTTCCGAAGAGGAGGAAGACCCATCAGAGCACGAACAAGAGGAATCTAGCGGTTATACCCCGAGTCCTGATCCACGAGCATCACCCGTGACCCTACTACCCCAGCCAGCACCAGCGTACCCCCCACCAGCACTTCGTGGACCCCGCATCCGAGCGACAGCAAGAAAGAGTGTCCCGATACCTACTAGGGCAGCGATGAGAGCACCACCCACTGAGACTGCTGGAGCATCCCACCCGGTCGTAGGAACGCCAGCAGGTAACATGCCTAGTGTGGCATGGGAGCAGGCAAGGAGGTTACATTTCTTGGACTTATCCGTTAGGGACTGTAGGCATGGATTGGTGTATCAGCAGCAGGCAATGACGAACATGACCGAGGTAGTTGATGATGTTCTCACTGCGGTCACGCGATCTAGTAGGACTGCGAACGAGGCCCAGATGGCCACTAGGAGACAGACGGTTTACCTTTGCCTGACTGTGGGGATTATGTGCATCATGTTTGTGGTCCTTTTGGCGATCATATGGGCACGAACTTAGAGCTGGCATCCATGATTACTTTTGAAGAAAAGGCATCTCATCCTTATTATTATTTTGAAACAAACTTATGAAACAATTATTTTGAAGGATGTAATGCTATGTTTAGCAAATTATGAATTTTAAATTTCCAATGTACTATTTAAATTTCAATCGAAATGTGAACCTTGGTATTGATCGTGATATGTATTGCTATTATTTTCTTAT
>JAANYP010002775.1:55628-72429 GCA_020465985.1 Centrapalus pauciflorus | reverse complement strand
CGCCGATTGCATCTTCGACACGATGTAGTCAAAACCGGCTTTCTTTGGAGCGAAGCACACCATGAAGACATCTGCCAGATACCTCCATTGCCCAATTAAACCGCTTTTCATGTACGACGCCTTAGCCACATCAAGGCCATACCCCATCCTTAAGAATGTTGCTTGCAGGACTTCCAACGGGAAGTCAATTGGCCCAACTTCCTGCTCGGCTGTTCCCAACTGCAAAACCCTGCGCAACATATCAGCGGAGAACACGAGAGGCTGTCCGGTGATCCTTGTCCGCAATATTGTCGGAGTTACTATGCAGTCGACCTGCAGATGATCCCAAAATTGCCTAACGTAAGGCAGCACGATCTGCACATTATGCGAAAGGGCATACGACACCCTTGAAGCAGCCAAAAAATCCACCATTTGGCGAAATGCCAGAGCTTCAGGCAGCTCACGGTCCGGTGAGACAACCATATTTATGCTTTTGATAAACGGTCTATCCCCCATTTCTGCACATTAAAGTATAAAATATATTAGAAAGGACAAAATAAAAATAAAACTTGATTAAATTCAAATTTGTTTTATTTTGAACTTATGTAAGTTCAAAATCCAACACATATGAATTTCTACAAGTTTGACTTAACAATTATTCAAACATTTCGATTTTAACAGCAAATTCGAAATAACATGTTCGAAATAACCTTAATTCGAGTTTAGTGATATATTCGAATTTAGTGACAAATTCGATCCTAAGAACAAACTCGAATGTCGGCATTTTAAAATCAAAACTCCAAGATTTAAACCATTTTAGACTTAGAAAATCACATTCATTAGTCCTAATAGGTTCTAATTGAAGATTTCTGCTACTTATTTGAAGTTTCACCGGTTCAAACTTTGTGATTTTGAATCACATAGTTGAAAACCCCTAAATCCTCAAATCTAGTCGATTTTGGCTCAAATTGAGTCTAAAACTTCCTAAATCTTGTATAACGATGTTGATTATACCTCGATTTGGTGATATACTCGAAAACAAATGGACAAAACTTCGACAAACAGGAGAAGATTCGAATACGATAAACTCGAAGTAATAAACTCGAAATCGCTCTGAACAAACTCGGGAAGGTAAATTCGAAATTAGGTGAATAATGAATGTTCATTGTTGACCTTTATATACTAACTACCTTCAAATTTGTCTCCAAATTCGAAGTTACTGCCAAATTCGAATGTAATATTCGACTTTGGCTTAAATTTGAATTTAATCTGAAAATTTTGAAAACTTTGAAAATCTTTGAATTACATTCAACTTTCTCAACTTTCCCAACTTTTTCGTGTAACGGAACAAACTATGCAACATTTATTTACACTAAGCACAAGATTTTCACGCAATGTTTATTTATTCAACTAAGAATGCATCCTCAGTGACTTTGACCTTTTTCCTAAATAAAATAAAATAAAATAAAATAAAATAAAATAAGATAAAAATAAAATAAAAGAAAAGAAAACAAAGTAAATTAAAATTTTGAACAAAATTTAAACTCAAACTAATCTACAATATTTTTAAAACTTACAACCTATACTTTACACTAACAGAATATTTTTGGCGAGAATAGTCAAAGAAAGGTTCAATCAGATAGCGGTGTCAAATACGCACTTTTAGTATTTTACTTTCACACTTAGGAATTTTTTATTCCTTTGATTATTTGTCGTGACACACATTTCTAGACGATTGTTGGTATTATTTTCCCTTTAAAGATGTTACATTTTGGAATATCCCTTGGCCTTTTTATATATCAAGAAATTACCCTACGTGACTCATACTTAGACATACTTTTATGATCAAAGCATACACACAATGATTATAACTTTTCGGTATTGCAAACTTTCTTTAAAAGGCAAACGTCGGACACAGGTCTGTATTTACATACAACAGAGTGTCTTAGTTTGTCTTAAAGTTTATTTTTAAAGCTAGCAAGACAGCGGTGATAGGTCTGTACTGACGTACAACAAAGCGACTTATCTTGCTAACTCGAGTCAAACCAGAGGCAACAGGTCTGTACTTACGTACAACAGAGTTACTTGTTTTGACTCTCAACTCAGTATCATGATTTTTCTATTCTATTCTTTTCTTTTAAGATGTATCTGATGTTGCTATACATCCCCCAGAAAGTTTGCATACCTCATTTAGAATCAATGTCTGTATGTCTCTAACATAAAAATTAAGACCATTTGGTCATACATCTCAGTTAGTGACACGTCTGACTTTTTCTTAAATATTTTATTAGCCTTGAGACTCCCTTTGTGTATTATGCCTACCAACATATCAAACTAGATAATGCATAACACTTAGAATTTTAGGTTCATTATGTGTGAAAGCTTAACACTTTAGAGATTGTAATGACTGTGCTAATTTTCGTCACTTTGAACCTATGTATTTAAGACTTACTCATTTTCTAATATTCTCTTTTTTTTTTTTTAATTTTTTTATGGTTTTCTCTCTTTTTTCTTTTGTTTTCATAAATAAGAGTAAGAAAATAAAATAACCTACTAACTTACTATAAAAAGAAATTTTCCTAAGCTACTAAACTTACTATAAAAAGAAAGAAACTCTACTGCTATAAAAGGAAATAAACTCTACTAAGGTCAATTTACTCTGGATTGCGCATTCCGTTTAGTTGAACCAAATACTCAAAACGTGACTTATCAAAAGCTTTGGTAAAGAAATCCGCATTATTATCATCCGTTGCAACTTTTACCAGCTTGATTAAGTTCTTTTCAGCACAATCACGAATAAAGTGGTGTCTTATGTCTATGTGCTTGGTTTTACTGTGTTTAACTGGATTATTTGTTATTGCAATAGTTGACTAATTATCTATCCTAATAGGAGTATGAGTATAAGTTAAACCGTAATCCCGCAATTGTTGTTGTATCCACAGAACCTGTGAACAGCAACTACCCGCAGCAACATATTCGGCTTCGCACGTTGACACGGCTACCGAAGTCTGTTTCTTGCATTGCCAGGAAACAAGCCTCCCTCCAAGGAACTGACAACCTCCAGTTGATGACTTGCGATTCAAGCTGCATCCTCCTGTCTTAATCCGTGGTCGCCTCCAATTCCAGATCGCCCTTCGCGTGATACCAAAGTCCCAACTTCGGTTTCGACTTGAGGTATCTCAGAATCCGCTTCACAGCTTTCATGTGCATCTCTTTTGGATTAGCTTGAAACCTAGCACAAATACACATTACAAACATTATATCAGGTCTAGAAGCAGTTAAATACATGAGTGACCCAATCATGGCCCGATATAATGTCGGATCCACATCGGTGTCACTTTTTGTACCCGGTCCGAGATTATGATTCACTTGAATCGGCGTGCTGAAGTGAGCTGTCAGCTTGGTTCCTTCCATCCCAAAGCGCTCTAAGATGTCGTAGACATACTTCGTCTGATTAATAAACATGCCCTCCTTCCTCTGTTCGACTTGCAAACCCAGAAAGAAGTTTAACTCACCCATCGCACTCATCTCAAACTTTGACTTCATCACCTTTTCAAAATCTGTGCACATCTGCTCGTCTGATGATCCAAAAATGATATCATCGATGTACACTTGTACCAAGATGAAATGTTCACCTTTTCGTTTCACGAACAGCGTACTATCTATTATCCCTCTTTCAAACCCGTTGTCTAAAAGATGATTAGATAGAGTCTCGTACCACGCCCTTGGGGCTTGATGCAATCCATACAAAGCCTTATCTAATCGATACACTCTGTCTGGATATTTCGGATCTGTAAACCCGGGCGACTGTTCCACATACACCAGTTCCTTCACTTTCCCATAAAGGAAAGCACTCTTAACATCTAGCTGATAAACTTTAAAACCTTTGAAGGAAGCAAAAGCTAGAAACAAACGAATTCTTCCAACCTTGCCACTGGCACGAACACTTCATTGTAATCGATTCCTTCCTCTTGGTTGAAACCCTTTACCAGAAGCCTTGCCTTGTTGCGAGTGACTATACCCCTATCAGCTCTCTTGCACTTAAAAACCCATTTGGTTCCTATTGCAACTTCTCCTCGAGGTAACGAAACTAACTCCCACACTTCTAGTTTCCTAAACTGTGACAGTTCTTCCTGCATCGCTTCAACCCAAGAGTTGTCTTTTAGTGCCATTTGCACATTTTTCGGCTCTACTTGCGAGATGAAACATGAGTAGAGGCAAGTATTAAAGGCCTCAGAGTCATTGATCATCGACAACAACACTGTGTTGTTATTCAAACTACTCCTAGTCCTCACACCAGCATTAGGATTTCCTATGATACTCTTAATAGGATGATTCTTATTGATCCTAGATGTCTCTATCTCGTCAACTCTAAGATTATCTCCCAAATTTGATCCTATCTCTCCTAACGGGTGAACGACTTCAGACTCCACATTTTCTTCCTCATGGACACTGTCTTCAGAGTTAGAATTTGTTGTCTGGTTTTCGTCTGTAGGAACTTCAGAATCATTTTCTTCTGGAGATCTATCTTCAGTTGATGTAGGCTCGGATGTTGATGGAAAGGTGGTCCTCGGAAAACTTTGACCCTCGTCATTCAAATTTAATGACGACAAGTCCTGTTCGATTGTACCTGCATTTCCATCCAAAGGAATGTTAAATGACTCAAACAATTTGTCGTAATCAAATAACCATTCCGGACCAGTTTGGGGTTCATGTGTATAACTTGTGATATCTATGTTATACACAATCTCTACTGTACCATTTGATTTATTAAAAACTCTTTTATTTGGTGAATTAGGCACATAACCTAGGAAATAACCTTCGTCAGCCTTTTCACCAAATTTTGGTTGATGTTTGTTTTCATTAACGTACATGGTACCCCAAAAGGTTCGAAGCCAGTTAAATTTGATGGCCTTTTATTCAAAACTTCATAACATGTTTTGTTCAATGATTTGACAGTAAGGACCCGGTTTAAAACATGGCACGCGGTATTCACTGCCTCCCCCCAAAACATGGTTGAAAGCTTTGAATCCGAAAGCATGGTCCTAGCTGCCTCAATCAAAGTCTTGTTTTTCCGTTCGGCCACCCCATTTTGTTGTGGCTCATAAGGTGCACTAAATTGATGCACTATGCCCTTTGATAGGCAATATACACCAATAACAGTGTTTTTGAATTCTGTTCCATTATCACTTTTGATACGCTTAACCCTCGTTCCGTAAGAATTTTCCACTTGGTCTAAGAACCCGATAAGCTTTGCAGCCGTCTCGACCTTTGTACATAAAAATAAAACCCAAGAAAAACGTGAGTAATCGTCAGTAATAACCAAACAGTACCAACTACCACCTATACTCCTTTTGTTGATTGGTCCGAAGAGGTCCATATGCAACAAATCGAATGTGGCAGCTATTGAGTTCTGAGTCTTGGACTTGTGTGCCTTCTTGTGTTGTTTTCCTTTCTTGCACGGTAGACACTTATCCTCGAACTGAAAACTCTTCATGGGAACACCTTGCACCAATCCATTTTTCGTAATGTAGTTCATTTTTCTTAGGTGCAACTGTGCCATACGTTTGTTCCATAAAAACCGATTCAGTCTCTGAAGCTTTTGATAGTAGACAGATTGGTCCCATCGAATATTGTAAGTCCCGAGAGGTTCCCAAAGTATATAGCTTTAAGCTGTAGAGGGGGGGGGGGGGTGAATACAGCTATTTAAAAACTACACACTATTTTCTCAATGTTTGTATGTATTATCAACAAATTGTTAATTACAAACAAGCTTGAATGCGGAAAGGTTCAAGCTGAGATGACAGATACAACAGTATGTTCACTAGTCTAAGACAGACTCAAACTAGATTACAATGAATACACTTACTAATAAGCACTCATTGTGTTTACAAGACGTAGAGGGACAGTTTATGTAGAACAGCTTAGACACAAAGAAACTGTATTACACAAGCAGGTTTGCATGCATGAAAAACACACTTGCACGTTCACTCTTGGCTTCAGCACTTAGCTTTTTGGCTTCTCTCTTTCTGACGTTAGAAGCTTCCTTTTATACTCAATCAGAGGATCTAATAGAAACTTCTTCATTGGACGGAATGAAAAAGGAAAAGTCTTGTTTGAAAAGACAACATAACTTTTCTGCACTTTTCTGAAAAGCAGACTTGTCTTCACATGTGCAGAACTTTTGTCTTTTCACTTTGTCTACTGTTGCATTGCCTTTAACCAAATAAGGAATGTCAACTTTGCGTCTTTCTTCCTTGTAAAGGCCTATTTTGATATAAGAAAAAGGTCTGTCACCCTTTTTCAAATAACCTTTTGTCTTCATGTTACAGAACAGTGTGGGCAGGCTGAGCAGTTCTGTTTTCCACTTTGTCTTCGACTTTGTAAACTGATCTTGTAGCCAAAGACAATACATGATGACTTGGAAACATATTCCATAAAGTGTTTAGCCTGTTCACAAAGAACAGGTTCTGTTTACAAAGAACAGAACACTTGAAAAATGCCCAAGCTGCTCAACAGTGTAGAGCAGCGTAGACAGTTTATGTCCAGCCTGTCCAGCAGACAGAACAGCTTGGACAACTGTCTTAGTTGCAACACATGCAACACATAGAACAGCTTTGGACTGATATTGCAAATCATTTTCAGGTTTCAATAAGGCATATAACAGGCCTTAAATTTAACCTTCAAATGCATCAACAGGTTTGATTAGAAATCTCCCCCTCAGATGTAGAACAGGTTTGACTGAGGCCTTTTTGTGCCTAACAATCTCCCCCTATTTGCAATAACCAGTCTAAGCTGGTCTTGTCAAAAATCACTATATATTCTTACAATATACTTGTTGAAATAGAATTACAACATCAACATAAAGTAAAAGATCAGTTTATATATACACTGATTTTTGATTGTATTAGAACAACACATGTTCTTACAAAAGTACAACTAATGTACTGATGTATATTACAACTAATGTAAAAGGAAATTACAACATATGTAAAATAGAGTACAACTTATGTACATTGGACTGTTTTTGTTGGGAACAGATAATGGTAAGCCTGTCCAACTGATGGACAACTTCCATTCTTCACCTACCCAGATGGTAGATGGACTTCATCACAATGGAGGGGGACCTTGAAACATCTTTTCCAGTTCTTCCCTTGTTTCCTCAAGCTCTTCAACTTCACTTCTTATTATCATGAACTTGGGATCTTCAAGTTCACCTCTTTCAAAGAAGCCTCTGAGCTGATCCCAGATGGCTGCTCTCCACATACCAGACTGCCTGAATGAAACTGCAAGTCTGAAGGCCACAAGTTGTCTTAGATCAACTTTGTATAGATCTGAAGCTCTTTGAAAGCATTTCTTCTGAGTTAAGGGATCTACAAAAAATGCCCCCATCTCAGGCTCTTCAATGATCTTGCCATCTTCAAACTCTATTCCACTAGGCAGGCTGTGATCTACTCCTTTCATTTCAATGGCATAATCGCCTTGTTCAATAAGTGTAAGGAGTAGTTCCATTTCAGTGTCCTTCCTTGTTCTCCTGGCCTTTATTTTTGGATGTGTCACCAAGACACCTTCACTTGCTTCTTTGGAAATCAGGCCAAGGTTCTTTACTCTCTCCATCAGTTTCTTGACATATGCCCTGGTTGTCTTAGCCATTTCTGACTTTGACTCACTCAGGGCAACTGCCAATTCAATCCATTCTTTGTACCCCATCTGTGCTACGTCAGAGTAGTCATATGTTTCCAATTCAGGGCCTGTTGCACCCATCCTTGTTATTTTCAACTTCTACTGACTGCCTTTTCTTGATATAGGGACAGCTTTTGGCAAGCCTTCTTTCAGCAACATCTTGAAATTTTTTCTTTGCCAGGTTGTCAAAATGGTATTGAACTCTTGCATGAGGCACTGTAGGCTTTGTCACTGAGACCAGATTACCTTTTTCTTTCTCTGTTTCCTTCTCCCCTGCTGATCCCTTAGCAGCTCCCAATATTTTCTTTTGCACTTCCAGAGTAGTCATTTTAATTTTCTTTGCTTCTTGAAGTGCAAATGCTTTGGCAGCTTTGGCAGATTCTTCTTCTTTTCTAAGCACTTCCAGGGCATGAAGTTGTTCTTCTCTAAACTCAAAGTACTTGTGCATAGGAAGACCCATTTCTTTAGCCCCGGCTTTGTGAAATTGATTTTCTGCCTGTTTCTGCTGTATGGGATCAGCTTCTGCTATTGTTTTTCCTTTAGCTGCTGTAGTGGTAGCAGCTTCAGGACTTTCTTCTTCTTCTTCTTCCTCTAGGATCAGATGCCTTCTTCTGCTGCTTGGCCTGCCCTCAGGAATGGATTCCTCCCCCTTTGACTGAGCAGGGATTGGAGATTCGACCTGAGTAGACTGAGCAGCATGAGAAGCACCCTCTACTGTACCTGTTGCAGAAATTCCTGCTGGATGACCAGTTTGTGCTGCATGCACTGGTTTCTCTTTAGGAGAGGAAGTTTTCTCCCCCTTAGACTTGGTCTTAGAGGCAGACGACTTCTCCCCCTTTGAAGGAGATGTACCAGCACCTTCAACACCTGGTCTGCCCGAAGACACAAAGTCATCAGGCTTGCCAGCAGTTTTGGCAGCAGGCCTGGGACCAACAAGGCTAGTCACTAAGAAAGCCAAATTGTCCTTAACCTATGCAAGCTGGGAAAGACAGGTGTGAAGAGAAGAGGATTGAGTGACAGCTAGGGAGGTCAGCTTAACAATGTTTTCCCTATCAGACGCTGTGAACATCAAACTTTGAAGCTGTGCAAGATGTAATTCAAGAGAATCTTGCACATCACCAAGATTTGAAGACACAGTATTAGATAGGGAGCCAATTAATGTGGTCAAGCTGGCCAAAGTGGCAGGAAGGGTAGAATTGCAAGAGGTGAGGAGAGATGACAGCTATTGGGAAATGGCTGTCAATGAGGACACAGAGTCCTGTTGTAGTGAAAGAATGGAGGAGAGGGAGTTGGACACTGTTTGCAGCTGTGCAGTGAGTGCTATCAGCTGTTGAGAATTATCTGTTTGTGGAGTAGCAGGGAAGGAGTCTTTGAACGAATCAAAGAACCCCTTAAGCTGTTCAGACACAGAGTCTGAAATGAGAGAGGGTAGAGAGGTCATGGTAGTTTCCAAAGAACCAACTTTGTTGGTCAGCAAGGAAAGCTGATCCTTCAAAGGCAGGTCTTTGGGAGATGGAGGTGTATGGGTTGATTGTTTAGATTGGGTAGATGGAAAAGAGGATGATGAGGCTGGTGTTTGAGGATGTGATGGAGAGGGAAGAGGAACAGTAGAGAGAAGTTCCATAGCCTGGGCAAAAGTAATGTGGCCCAGCTTGGAGGGGTTAAAGGGTCCCTCAGCAGTGGCTGTAGCTGCATCATCAGGAGAAGGGGTTGATGTTGGGGGCCTTTCAGATGCTGCTTGTGTTGCAACACCTTCATTAAGGCCAGTGGTTGTTCCCTCTGCAGTGCCTTGGTGTAAAAGCACCTCATCATGGGGAAATGGGATATGCATTTCAACATCAGCAGTGGTGAAACCTGCTGATGAAGTTTGCATGGAGGGATCAGCCTCACCAGAGGGATGGTGTGATCCCTGAGGTTCATCAGCTTGGGTTGTGGGTCCCTCAGCAGCTGTTTGGTGTAGAACAGCTGTATCATGGGGAGCAGAAGTTTGAGGCTGAGCTGCTGATTGGTCTATACCAGCAGCGTGGGCACCTCGTGCAGACTCAGGGTGTGAGGAGATTTTAGTGGGGGACAGTGTGGACGCAGTATGGAGTGGAGAGGACTCCTGTCTTTCAATATCCTCAGCCTGTTGGGAGGCTGGGATAGTTGATGTGAGTATCTCCGTTTGTACAACTGGTTCCTGTTGGGAGGAACCAGAGGGTCTAGGCTGACGCTGGGTAGACTCAGATTGGAGTGAAGCATGCTCCAATGGGACTGATCCTTCTCCCAAAATAGGAGAGGCAGCAGGGGTTGCTTCTTTTACAACTGAACCCTGTTGAGAGGGATCAGAGGAGGGGGTTGTATTAGTTGTTTTCTTTTTGGATTTTCTGTGATAGAGGATGGATGAAGTGGGTGATTGGGGAGAGGAGATGAGAGGTTCAGACTGGACAAGTTTTGAGACTGGGTCAGAAACAGGTGGGTTGGCCTGTTCCATAGTCTCAGATGCCACAGAGGCACCAGCCACAGAGGCTTGAGGTTCAACAAATGAACCAGGGTGAAGAGTCTTCTCCCCCTCAGCCACAGAGGCTAAAGGTACAGACTCATGCTGAGCTGATTTGGCCTTCTTTTTCACAGGCCCAGCTTCAGCAGTTGCCAGGGTCCTCTTAACCAGTTTGGACCTGGCTTTGGATTTTCTTGCGGGAGCAGCAGCTTCCACCCTCACAGCAGAGGGTCCTTCCACCAAACCTAACAACCTCCTCATTGGTGTGGATAGATGAGGCTCATTTTAAAGTACAAGAGTATGGAAAATTCTATTCCCTATGACAGGGAATGCAGCGGACTTAAGTAAAGGCTGAGAATTGTATAGATGCTCACCACAAACATGTCTGAAAATGAGGCTCAGAAACCTGGGATAACGGACAGCAGCTGGTCTTGGCTCTTGCTGCACCAGGTTCCTCAAGTTCAAAAAGATCCACTTAGCCATATCAATGGTAGTCCCATCCATTAGCTGTAGGACTATTGGAACTTCATCTCTGCTCAGTTGGTCAAATGAACCAACTTTGCTGCTGAAGCTCATCATCACCGAAGCAAACAGAAAGCTGTAGGTAGGAGACAAATCCTTCCTGTACAATGTTGCTCCAATTTTGGGTTCTGCTACACCACCGAAGCGTAGCAGATTTCCCATTTGCTCGTTTTCAGGCTGGGGCGTATCATATGACTCAGCAACAGGCAGATGAAGAATCTCCCTCAGAAGATCAGCAGTTATCTCAATGGTTTGAGTCCCATTGAGAATAGTCCCTTTGATGACTTTGGTGTTGGGGTTGTAAGAACAGGTGTACCAAAACTCATACACCATCTCCTGGTACAGGACACCAGGAGTTGCAGTCATAGCATAGTTCAACGGATGAACTTGCAGAAACTCCACCATTTGATCGTAACCTTTCCCCACATAGTTTTTGGGTATAGTAAGGTTTGCAACATAGTTTGTGGGTTTGATGGTCAGCATTGTGGTGACTGATGGGTGTTTGATAACATCATCACCAACGAACACTGGAAGAAGGGGATTAGGTCTGTGAGCCATTTGGGAAGTTTTGAGATTTGGAGAAGCAAAAGACACTTAGTCGATTTTTAGGGTTCTTAAGGATTTCTGGAAATGATGAGGAAGACGAAGATGAAACGGTAGTTTGGTATTTATAGGATTTGAATGTGAGTGTGTATGAGAGAGAGAGGGTTTGGGCGGTTGATTTGAAAAGTCAGTTAACGGAAAACGGAACGGTTGTCCATGTCAGACCGTTTGTCAGACCACTTGATCCCTTTTTAATCACTAACACACGTAACCCACATTATCCACAGTAATAAAACATAAATTAAGTAACTTAAGTTTGAAGAAAGGTAATTAAAACTGTTGATCCAAGCTGTTGATCAAACCTATGATGAGCAGGGTCATCACAAGCTGTGCAATCTTCAAGCTGTTCATTTTTCAAACTGTGCCTTCAGCCTGCTCACTTTTGTAAGAGCAGGTTGTGTTCAATAGTTGAACAGGTTACAAGACAATGGCTTGTAAGACATTGTGAAGAAGTGGACATGTTGAAGATTGGACCATCAGAGCAGGCTTGACGAATAAACTGTGTTTGTTCAGCCTGTTGTATGCTCAAGCTGTTCAAGTTTTTCAGACAAATGACTAAGTACAGAACATGTATAACCTGTTCTGTCTAAGCTGTTCTGAGAAACTTGAGCAGTGTGAAACACACAAATTCTTAGACTTCTGAGAAACACTTAGTCACTCTTGTTTAACATGCCCAGCTTGCTGACAAGGTAATTAAACCTTGTTTCATCCAGAGGTTTGGTGAAAATTTCTGCAAGCTGTTCATTTGTGGAAATAAAACTTACCTCCACATTACCTTTCTGAATGTGATCCCTGATGAAGTGATGTCTGACTTTAATATGCTTTGTTCTAGAATGAAATACTGGATTGTTGGAAATGGCTATGACACTTGTGTTATCACACAGAATAGGAATTTTCCTATACACAAGACCATAATCTTCAAGCTGATGCTGCATCCACAGAATCTGTCCACAACAGCTTCCAGCAGCAATGTACTCAGCTTCAGCAGTAGAAGTAGACACAGAGTTCTGCTTCTTGCTACACCAACTTATCAATTTACCATCAAGGAGTTGACATCCACCTGTTGTGCTTTTCCTGTCTAGCCTGCAGCCTGCAAAATCAGAATCTGAATAGCCTATTAGTTCAAGGCTGGAGTCTTTGGGATACCAAAGACCCAAACCTGGTGTACCCTTCAGGTATCTGAAGATTCTTTTAACAGCAGCTAGATGAGATTCCTTTGGATCAGCTTGGAGCCTAGCACACAGACAGGTGGCAAACATAATATTAGGTCTACTAGCAGTTAAGTATAGCAAGCTCCCAATCATGCCTCTGTAAGCTGTTACTGAAACAGCTTTGCCACTGGCATCAGCATCCAGTTTTACATTGGTTGCCATTGGGGTTTTAATAGGAGAACTTTGATCAAATTTGAACTTTTTCAATAGATCTAAAGTGTACTTTCTTTGATTTATAAAAATTCCAGTTGAGGTGTGTTTAACCTGTAATCCTAAAAAGAAAGTAAGTTCTCCCATCATACTCATTTCATACTTGGATTTCATGAGTAATGAAACATTCTTGCACAACTTCTCATTTGTAGAACCAAATATTATATCATCCACATAAATTTGAACAAGCATAATGTCAGATTTCACTTTCTTTATGAACAGTGTAGTATCCACTTTACCTCTGGAATACCCATTGCTCATAAGGAACTCAGTAAGAGTGTCATACCAGGCTCTAGGAGCTTGTTTGAGGCCATAGAGAGCTTTGTCCAACTTATAGACAAAACCTGGATGTTGTTCATTTTCAAAACCTGGAGGCTGCTTGACATAAACTTCTTCTTGCAGCTTCCCATTTAAAAATGCACTTTTCACATCCATTTGAAATACCTTAATGCTCTTATGAGCAGCATAGGCTAGATACAAACGAATTGCTTCTAGCCTGGCCAGAGGAGCAAATGTTTCATCATAATCAATTCCTTCCTTTTGTCTGTAGCCCTGAGCAACCAGTCTTGCCTTATTTCTAATGACATGACCTTGCTCATCCATCTTATTCCTGAAAACCCATTTAGTGCTAATAATAGTTTTATCTTTAGGAGTAGGGACCAGCTTCCATACATTGTTTCTCTCAAACTGATTGAGCTCTTTTTGCATGGCAGTGATCCAATTGGCATCTTTTAGTGCTTCATCAATCTTCTTTGGCTCCATTAGTGAAACAAAGCTAGAGAACATACAAAAGTTCCCTAAGCTGTTCCACCGTGTTTGTATCCCTTTGTTGATGTCACCAATTATTTGATCATTGGGGTGACACCTGATCCATTTAGGATCATTTTTCAATGATGATTCACCTGAGTTGTTAACATCTTCAGCAAGTCCTGTTGAACAGTTCTCAAGATTTTCAGACACACTGTTGTCTTGAGCCTGTTCACTTGTTGAACATGTCTGACCGCTGTTGAACATATCAGCAGAGGAACTAGGAAAATCAGCATTGATAGGTTCAGGACATGCAGTTGTAATTAAGTCAGTACATTTATTCACACAGGATGTATTGACATAATCATCATCATGTCCATCATGATTAACAGGTTCCACACTGGGTGTAGTGGAAGCTTTTGAGTCCTCTTCATTGTTTGAATGCATCAGATCATCAAAATTAAGTTCTCATGAAACTGATTCAGGAATAGCTTTGGTAGAAGCATTCTTGGACTCTTCAAAGGTGACATTGATAGATTCATCTATCACCTTTCTTTTGTTGTTGTATACTCTGTAGGCTTTAGAGATAGCAGAGTAGCCAACAAACACACCTTCATCAGCTTTAGGTTCAAACTTTGTCAGTTGGTCCCTCTGATTCAGAATGAAGCAGGGACATCCAAACACATGGAAGTAACTGACATTTGGCTTCCTCCCTTTGAGCAGCTCATAAGGAGTCTTGTTCAACCTTTTTACCACTAAGGATCTGTTTTGAGTGAAGCAGGCAGTGTTGACAGCTTCAGCCCAGAATGATGAAGGTAAACCTGATGCACACAGCATGGTTCTAGCAGCTTCAATAAGAGTTCTGTTTCTCCTTTCAGCAACTCCATTTTGTTGTGGAGTTCTTACAGCTGAGAAGTTTTGAGTGATTCCTTTCTCTTCACAGAAGTCTTCAAGAGTACTGTTTCTAAATTCAGTACCATGATCACTTCTAAGCTGCTTCACTTGAGCAGAGTTCAGCGTTTCCATCTTTTTCACAAATCCAATAATTTCTCTAGCAGCCTCTCCTTTGCCCTTCAGAAAGATCACCCATGTGTACCTGGAAAACTCATCAACCATTACTAGAGTGTATCTTCTTCCTCCTAGACTTGGGACATTTACAGGTCCAAACAAGTCCATGTGGATTAAGAAGAGTGGAGTATCAATAGAGAAATTATGTCTGGATTTAAAAGATGTTTTCCTCTGCTTGCCTTTTTCACAAGCTGTGCAGAGTTTATCTTTAACAAAAGTTATAGAGGGCAAACCTGTCACCAACTCTTTCTTACAGAGTTTATTGATGTTCTTGAAGTTCAGATGTGACAGCCTTTTGTGCCATAACCAGTTTAAGTCTGCATTTGTTCTTGTGAGAAAGCAGGTTTCAGTTGTGGAATCAGGAGATTGCATGTCCACAACATATACACCTTTCTTTCGTTGAGCACATAACACAACTTTGCCTTGGGGATCCAATATGTAACCCAGGTGCTCATCAAAGTTAACCTTGTAGCCAGCATCACACAGTTGGCTTATGCTAACAAGGTTATGTTTTAGCCCAACCACATAGGCTACTCTTTTGAATACTGCTGCACCAGCTTTAAGAGTTCCATATCCCTCAGTGGATCCCTGTACATTGTCACCAAATGTGACTTTTGGTCCTTTTTCAGACCTGAGATCACTCAGCAATTCTTTACAACCTGTCATGTGCCCTGAGCAGCCACTGTCCAAGTACCAAACCTGGGAAGGTTTTTTTTCCTGCAGAGTGATAGGAGAAATATTAGTCATTTTTAGGGGAACTCATCACAGAGATGAGTTCTCCCACTTCATTAACATTGGTTGATGGACTTATAATATCCACACTAATATTCCCAATTTGAATGGTGTCAGTTTGGATACCATTTTTATTGACTGAGATGTTTCCAACACTGCTTGTAACTTCATCTAAGCCGACAGATTTTGAAATTAGTGAGATGATCGATGCTCTTATGGATCTTGATGATGATCCGATGGATTTAGGTTTTGATTGTGAAGATGAAGAGCTGGAAGAGGGTGAGTTTGTGCCAGAAGAGATAGTTGACTGGCAATCAGATGACGAGGTATGTGCTGATGAGGATGATGAAGCTGATGAGATCGTCGTACAGCAGAATCCTATCACTGATACATACGTGATAGATGGAAATGATATTGTTAACGTAGACGTAGTGAATGCTGCGTTGAATGCTCAGCCATCAACTGAAGAACCTGCTAGAGACTTAACGAATGAAGAGAAACGAAAGTTGTGGTTCAGGGCTGAACAGAAGAAGTTAGAGCTTAAAGAGACGATGAGAGTGCCAGGGACTGGAAAGCTATCTGGAAGCATATTAAGCTGGTTCTTCGATCGAGAACTGCAGCTATTTATAATCAAGAGAAAAGACGGGCTTCAGTACCTGAGGCGAACTCTAAAAGATTTCAATTCACTACCAAAGATCGAGATCAAAGCGTTAGCTTGGAAAGATCTGATTAATATTGGGAATGATCCCTACGCAGACGTAATTGAAAGAATCATAATAAAAGAGGGAAGATCCAGAAAGTTCGAACGCCTGAATCCAAGGGTTGGAAAAAGAGTAGAAGATCCTTCACGTATAGATCCTCTAACTGGCCGACCTTGGATGAAGATCCATTACAAACCAGTAAGATGTCTTAGGAAGGTGCCTCTCAAGCCCATGCCACAGAATGTCTTGAAGAATCTGCATTGGTGGTACGCTGACAGTGAGACTGGAGAAGCGGTCATGGAAGATTTTGAAGAAAAAGTTATTCTTAAAGTCTACGATCCTCTTCACCTAGTAAACCTCTCTAGAGATGATCTTCATATTTTGCATGCTTGTAAGATTTCTAGTGATACTCATATGGATAGTGAAGCTAGGAAATATGAGAATGTAGTCAAAGTATGTGTTGAAAAAGGCTTGTATGCTGGAAGTAGTTTGAATAAATAATAAACAAAGTTCTTAATCAAATGTGTGAATTATTAGAAGCTATCGTCAAGGGGGAGTCTGTTGGTACACCCTGTGTGACGATAGCAGTCTAAGTGATCCTACATTGTGGTTTTAGCAAGTGTTTGCTATATATGTTTATATATGTTTAATATTTATTATTGTTTGTGTGTTTGAACTTTATGTAACGTATTACAAGAAGTTCAAACATAAAGGTCAAAGATAAAATCAATCATAAGGTAAAAACATAAGTTTCAATACTAAGTTAAGTATGTGAAATAGTTAGATTCGAATTCTATAAGGTTGTACATTCGAATCTGAGATAGATTCGAATGTAGATCTAGATTCGAAGCTAGGCAGATTCGAGA